>CAVNYN010286328.1:156438-170420 GCA_963692815.1 Nyctanthes arbor-tristis | reverse complement strand
ACATTCCCTCAAACTTGCTCAGAAATGCAATCTTGGTAGGTACGCGAGATTCAGGGAATATTTCTCTGCACATTTTTTGCGATTAAATCTAGGTTGATGGATGCTGGTTTTGGGAGTGATTTATGTTGGGAATTGACTCAAAATAATTAATTGTGAACGATGAGGGGCTCGTGAAGTAAATTACAGTTGTCTTTGGGTGCAAGAAAAGAAACAAGAAAATAAGGAAAGAAGTCCAAGTTTGATTAGAATTAGGCTGGGTTATTTTGGTTATAAATAGGCGTGTTTGTGTACACGAGAATAGTGAGCCGAGGAAAGTTGAGAGAGAACTCGGCCAAAGGGAAAAACCCCAAGCCATAATCGAGAGAAAATTGAGAGCAAACGGCAGGAAGAAAAGAAGCAGCCAATTGTCTTTTGGTTTTGAGAGTTTCTGCTGTGAAAGAGTAAAAGAAACAATAAGGCAGAGAGAGGGAGTGCATACGGCAGAGAAGGAATAACATAGAAAAAGGCAGCCATTGTTTGAGAGTTTTAGTGAGAGAAACTAGAGAGATATAAAGGTAACACGCGGTGTTTGTGGCATACTTTGAGCGCTTTAGTTTTGTGTAGAAAGAGAGTGGTAGGATAAAGAAAACTTGTGGATGTAAGGAATTTCTTTATTAATAAAGAGTCTTTTCCTGTGGTTGTCGTTCGTTTACCAAGCCACGTTAAATTGGTGTTTTTCCTCTTTTTGTGCTCGTTTTGTTATTTGTTTCCGTTGCGTTGTTAATTGAATTGGAAAGGGGAAAACTGGTATATTTCCCAACAGTGGTATCAGAGCTTAAGGTTCAAACTCTAGAATCAGATTGTCGACGATGGCTGTACCTAAGTTTGAGGTGGAGTTGTTCGATGGCAAAAATAACTTCAATATTTGGTGTAGTACCGTTGAAGATCTACTCATACAACAAGGGCTTTACAAGACGTTGAAGGATAAGAGGCCAGATGACATGAAAGATTCTGATTGAGAAGAGTTGCAGGCGAAGACGGTCAGTACCATCAGATTGGCTCTTGCTCTTGAGGTAAAGTATAGTGTTTTGAACGAGAAGTCACCTTCTAAATTATGGAATACATTGGAAGAGTTGTATATGTTGAAATCCCTAACTAATAGGTTGTACCTGAAGAAGCAATTGTATGAGTTGAAGATGGATGAGGGAATGGATGTTAGGGATCACTTGAATAAATTCAATAAGTGTGTCGTAGACTTATTGAATGTTAATATAAAGATTGAGGATGAAGATAAGGCGATAATCTTATTGTCTTCCTTGCCAAAATCATATGAGACGCTGGTGACCACGCTACTGGTTGGTAAATCTACATTGATAGTGAATGAAGTTTCAACTACTTTGTTAGAGACAGCCAACATGAAGAGGCCAACCGAAGTTGAAAACAGTAACATAATTCTTATATCTTCTGAGGAAAGTCGTAGCAGATGTGAGTCGTGAGGAAGAAATCATGGTCAAAGGGGTCGTTCTTGTTCTCAATCTCAACTAAGGGAGGATGTGGAGTGTTATTACTGCCACAAGAAGGGTCACATCAGTAGATATTGTGATGAGTTGAAAAAGCATCTGGAAACGAAGAGAAACGGTAAATAGGCTTTAGAGACTGAAGATTCTTTGAATATGGTGGAGCATGGCTTTTATAGTGATGTATCTTGTGTTGCTAATTATGAGAGTCTACGTAACACTTGTTTTCTAGATAGTACATGCTTTTATAACATGTGCCCGAATAGAGAGTGGTTTGATGATTATGAACCATGCAGTGAACGTTATGTTTATGGAATTGATGATAAGAAATATGAAGTTAAGGGACCGGGTACTGTGAAAGTGAAGATGTTTGATGGTGTAGTTAGAAAATTGACAGGTATTCTGCATGTCTCAGGATTAAGGAAAAGTTTGATATCGCAGGGAGCATTAGACACGTTAAGTTATGACTATACTGCTCGAGCTGGTGTGATGACTGTGAAGAAGAACTCAGTGACAATAATAAGCGTTGAAAAAATTGGTAAATTGTATAAGCTAATAGGGAAGACAGTATCAGGTGGAGCTGCCAGATTGGAGTCGCACCAAGGAGAGTCTTCTACTATTGACAGAAATTATGGTGGAGCCAAGACGAAATCTGTGGCAAATGTTATGAAAAATGGGGAATGTAGTTCAAAGATCTCAAAGTGAAATGTTATGTTCAATGAGTTTTTGAATACAGTTCATGTTTACTGAATTGATTTGGCTACAGTGGCACCTACTAGTAAAGTGGTGCGGAAGATGATCGCTGCAAAAGACGTGTTGTGATGTGGAGATTTTGAGTTAAGGTGGAGATGTTGGGAATTGACTTAAAATAATTAATTGTGAAAGACATGATGCTCGTGGAGTAAATTACGATTGTCTTTGGGTGCAAGAAAAGAAAAAAGAAAATAAAAAAAGAAGTCCAAGTTTGACTAGAATTAGGCAAGGTTATTTTCGTTATAGATAGGCGTGTTTGTGTACACGAGAATAGTGAGCCGAGGAAAGTTGAGAGAGATCTTGACCAAAGGAAAAAACCCCAAGCCGTAATCAAGAGAAAATTGAGAGCAGACGTCAGGAAGAAAAGAAACAGCCAATTGTCTTTTAGTCTTGAGAGTTTCTGTTGTGAAAGAGTAAAAGAAACGAAAAGGGAGAGTGCGTGCACATGGCAGAGAGGGAATAACATAGAAAAAGGTAGCCAATGTTTGAGAGTTTTAGTGAGAGAAACTAGAGAGAGGTAAAGGTTACGCGCGTTGTTTGTGGCGTACTTTGAGCGCTTTAATTTTGTGTAGAAAAATAATAGTAAGATAAAGAAAATTTGTGGGTGTAAAAAATTTCTTTATTAATAAAGAGTCTCTTCCTGTGATTATAGGTGGTTTACCGAGCCACGTTAAATTAGTGTTTTTCCTCTTTTTGTGCCTTTTCGTTATTTGTTTCCGCTGCGTTAATTGAATTGGAAAGGGGAAATTGATATATTTCCCAACAATTTAGTCATGGGGTGGGGAGCGTGATCTTAGGTTAAGATTGTTTCAGTTGTCAATGATAATTTATATTTTTTTCTTTCTTTCTTCTTTTAATTTAACCTTTTTGATTTTTTGTCCGCTGAAAATGTTAATGATTATAATTATTTGAATAATTCAAAAATTAATTAGAACTATACCTATGAATATGTATTGTTAATAGGGTGATTATATCTACACCACTTTTCTTACTAACCACACCACAATATATATACACCAGCATCAAAGCGCCTTATTTATAAATACACCACAATTTAATTTACTTATTTAACCTTAATTTTTTTAGAGTAAAAAAAAAAAAAGCCAGGAAATAAGTAATCGTATGCCAGGAAATAACCAATCGTACACCACAATTCCTTCTCCCAATCCTCAACAAATATGCTAATTAATACCATGAATACTAGAAGTTATCCAACAAGATTCAGAAGCATCAAATATAAACTAATTGGAATTATGCACAAGAAAATAAAAAATAAAAAAGGCTGAAAGGTATTTCGAAACATGAATCCGATTATGAAGCCACTAATTACTACCGTGAATAGTATTTACGGTAGCACTGAATAGAAAGGCACGTGTACTATCATGAATTGGAAGCATTATTTTTTTATTTATTTTTTGTGGGAGCAACTGGAAGCATTAAACTTGAAACATAAAGGGTACGAAAGTTTTGATTGAAATATAAAGGTAACAAGATTTTACCCAACGCTCATGGCTTGCATATGAACATTGGTATCAATTTCAGATCAGATTTTGTTTGTAACTTTCTTTCTTTCCCATTGAATGTTATTTTCAAATATAAAAATTCTTTTTGAGTTTTCAATTTTGGTGTTAGGGTTCTTGTTTGTGGTCAAAATAAAAAATTTAGATTAGGGTTTTATTTTGTAGTGTAGGTCTAAAAAATATAAGTGTAAAATTAAAAGGTTATTTAAGTCCTTTAATCAATGACCTTTTTAGTAAATAAAAAAAAATTGAATTACGTGGTGTAGATAGTAAAATAGGTGTGTAGATATAACTATCCTTGTTAATAGTGGTTTTGGTGTATTTTTGCAGTTACTTCTAGAATGTACCCATTTGCCTTAAGAACCCAAAAATTTTTCATATATCAAAAATATTTACATAAACTAATATTTTAAATGAAAATACATTTTACCATACCACACGGTCTGCGATGGACGGAAAATAAGTATTGAATTAATTTTTTAGTCACTTTTTGTCCATTTAAATTTTTGCAACATTTCACAGACGCTCTTCCGATCTTTATATACAGTGATGTCCTCATGTTAATTATATTGATTAACTTTTTCAAACTAAATTCCCAAATAATCATGCTAATTTTTGTGTTATTCATTTTTAAACTACTAAAATCAATATTAATTAGTTTTAAATTTTAACTTTGAACCACAATAAATTCTTCTTGGTGCCAAGGGACAAAAAAAATCGAACAAATTGTGAAATCATAAACTACCAATTAACTTTCAATCGAAACTTACTTTACAATAAAAAATAAGACAAGTACAAAAGTGACTTTGTTGGATATCAAAATCACGGACGTCATTATAAATAGTTCCATTGGAAGAATTAGAGCCAAGTTTATCTTGTATATATGCACCCACTGTTGACAATAATAGTTGTAGAATGGTGCACATCATATTCAAAACTAATCCGTAAACTTATTTAAACAAAGTAGAATAAATAATGTAGAATTTAGTATGAAAAACGCCAAGGCTAGAGTTCGACTTTATGTATTTAAGATGTTTTTGCCCCGCCTAGGTGTTTACGGTTGATCGGCAATCATATCCCAAGATGCAACTGCGAACGACATGCAGTAGAAGCGCTTCAAACCACAAGACACAGCGAACCAAGAAATGTCATGAACTCTCTTTATGAATTTTTGAAAAGAAATAGTTGAATGCAAATTGAATGAATAATACACGAGTGTGGAGTTCTATTTATAATATACGAAAAGGTGCCAACAAATAGACACAACAAATGCCAAGAGGTGCAATGAATAGACACAACAATTGGAATTCCAAGTCTTGGCCGAGAGATCAAATGATTTCCCTTCAAATGGTTGCACCAGTTCGGATAATTACAAATTAAACCCAAGGCACCCATTCGGATAATTAATTTGAATAATCTCAAAATGACAAACTAACTTAGGATAATAACTACTTAATTCAAATAATTAGTGATACTTAGATCCTAAGTGAAAGCTTAAGTAAATAGGTCCTTTAACCTATTGTTTTTCCAACCTAAGATACGAAATATTTCGATCCAAGATATGAAATATTTACTCATTATCCGAATTACATAGTTTCAAGGTGATACCTTTGGATCATAGTTTCTCATTCATCTGAAAATAGTTCAACGAAACCAAATGTACTATGAACGCGTTCGATTTAAATATTTCTCGTACACACCAAGTGCCGAGACCACAAATATTTGGTCAAAATTAATACACTACTATTTCCAACAATCCCCCACATGAATGGAAATTACCAAACTCAATGCATATGCAAATGCAAAAGAGAGTACTGGTGGAAAGCTATTGCATCAGGAGAGGTAGCTTCTGTCTTTGAACCTACCTTAGTAGAATATTATCAGATTTACTTGGCTAATCAGTGAACATGATATCTTGAACAGTTCAGCCGTTGGTGTAAACCTAGACAATAGTACCTACACAAAATCTTTCCTAACATTTTCGGTTCTCATGGTTGTGTTCATTTTGGCCGTGAACAACTCTTGGAATTTATAAGTGCTTTTAGAGAATTCAAGCCTCAAATTCTCATAGAAACAGCCCTACTTCACACTTACATAGGTTATCTGCTATTAAAAGTATGCTGCCCTGCCCCACTTGTTATATCCAAGTTACAGGAATCATTTAAAGCTATACTTAACCTGAATACTCTGCAGCAAGCACTTTACGATCATATGAATGGATTGGAATTTTTTTACTCTTAAGTGCTTAACTGAATCTTTATAACTCGGTTGTCCCATTGAACCAAGATTTTGGGATCTCCAGTCAACAAGGTTGGGTTACCATTACAAAGATTTCATGCGTAGTAGGCTTTCAATCACATTCCCTTTGATAAACAATATACTTGATCTCTAGGCAAACCTTAGTAAGTGGATCTGCGAGATTTCCTTTAGATTTGACATAATCAATTGATATACTGCCACTAGAGATCAATTGTTTAATGGTATTATGTCTACGACATATATGTCTAGACTTACCATTATACATACTGTTCTGAGCCCTTCCAATAGCTGACTGACTATCACAATGTATAATGATAGCAAGTACTGGCTTAGGCCAACACGGAATGTCCTCTACAAATTATGAAGCCATTCTGTTTCTTCCCTAGCCTTATCCCATGCCACAAATTCAGACTCCATATTCGATCGAGCTATACAAGTTTGTTTTGAGGACTTCCAAGACACAGCTGCACCACCACTTGTAAACACATAACCACTGGTGGCCTTAGAATCCTTTGTGTCTGATATCCAATTTGCATCGTAGTACCCTTCCAATACTGCTGGATATCTCGTATAATGTAATCCAAATGTCATAGTGTATCTTAGATATCTAAGAACTCTATTTAACGCCTTCCAATGGTCATTACTTGGATTACTAGTAAACCTACTCAGTTTATTCACAGCATATGCAATATCTGGGAGTGTGCAGTTTTTAATATACATTAGACTGCCTATAACTTGTGAATACCTTAATTGAGATCTAGGTTCCCCTCTATTTTTGACTAAGTGTAAACATAAGTCAATTGGTGTTTTAACAGGATTTTCATTAAACATATTAAATTTCTTAAGTATAGTCTCAACATAATGAGACTGGGATAAAACAAGTCTGTCTGATGTCCTAGAGATTTTAATCCCTAATATGGCGTCAGCAATACCCATATCTTTCATATCAAAATGTTTTATCAACATTTTCTTAGTATTCATGATGATATCATGATTACTACCTATAATCATGATTACTACCTATAATTAGCATGTTGTCGACATATAGACATACAATTACGTATGCATTAGGTGTGTTTTTAATATAAACACATTTATCGCATTCGTTAATTTTATAACCATTTGACAACATTGTTTTGTCGAATTTCTGGTGCCATTGCTTTGACACTTGTTTTAATCCATACAAGGATTTAACGAGTTTACACACATTTTTCTCTTGTCCGGGTACAACAAATCCTTCAGGTTGTTCTATGTATATTTGTTCTTCTAACTTACCGTTTAAAAATGCCGTTTTAACATCCATTTGATGGATCTCGAGATTATGCAATGCAACAATTGCAATTAGGACCCTTATTGAAGTAATCCTAGTAATGGATGAGTAAGTATCAAAAAAATCAAGACCCTCTTTTTGTTTATAGTCTTTAGCTAATATCCTGGCCTTATATTTATCAATAGATCCATCTGCTTTTAATTTTTTCTTAAAAATCCACTTACATCCTAGAGGTTTATTTCCAAGTGGAAGATCAACAAGCTGCCAAGTGTGATTCTGTATGATAGATTCTTTCTCACTGTTTATAGCTTCTTTCCAGAATGGAGCCTCTAAAATAGACATTGCCTCAGTGAATGCCTTCAGATTATTCTCTACCATATATGTTAGAAAATTTGGACCAAAAGACGTAGATTTTCTAGCTCTTTTACTATGTCTAGGTTCTTCATTATTTTGATAGTTGTCATTATCATTGGTAGAATCATAAGTTTGCTTATTAGAACTTATTTCTTTCTTGTCCTTACAAGGAAAATTTTGTTCAAGAAATGCAGCATTCCTTGATTCGATGATAGTGCCTTCATGTATATGAGGAATATCTGACTTGTGTACCATAAACCGATATGCTCTATTATTATAAGCAAATCCAATAAATATGCAATCAACGGTTTTAAGTGTCACACCCCCGTTAATTTTACAATATTATCGAATATCTTATATCAGTTAACAAATTCTGTAGCGGAAGCTTCAATATAAATAGCGGGGACGGGACGTACAAAACAAACAAATAGCTTTTGACTTGATAAAGCTAATTACTTAAGCTAACAAATTGTTATATTCTAAAGAATCGTTGCAACTCGGTTTATCAATAAAATGCAAAGAACTCAACAAGTTATATTAATAGGTATTTTTCATTGATCACCAAAAGAGAAAAATTAATCTTTTCAAGGCAATTTATTGAAAAGCTATTATACTAAAAAGTAAGTGCCAATGTTATATAAAATTATAAATACATTTATAGAGAGGTGGGTATATTTGTTAACAAAAGGTATTAAATTCATACTATTTTCAAAGACAGGTTGTCACTACATGCAAAAATCTACTCCCTTCGCGAGCATGCTCCAACTCATGGCTTGCCTTACTTTTCAAATATCATATCTTCAATCATCTACAAAATTGTAGAAAGAATGGAGTGAGTACGAAGTACTCAGTGAGTAACAGAACCCTTTGATTCACCTTTTATTTGAAAAATTCATTTATGAGAAAACCATTAAATGTGCAAAGCTTTTCAATGCACAAGAGGGCCCTAACACTAGTTAAACTACTACCCATGGTGCGCGCAAGAGTCATATCAATTCAATCAACTCAATCATAGCCATGTATAGTTAAGTAGATCTACAATTAACCCCGGTTGACCCTTACCGAAGTTCCAATTCAAGCAAACACCACACTAATTTTCCCTATCCTGGGATCATTGAATAGGTCATATTGTTGGAAATAATTCAATGCAATTTGATACAAGACGGGTAAAGCAGCTAGTAATTCAAATGCAATAAATCAATCTTTCTTTTCAAGGCATCAAATCCAAGTTTGTCTCATGGAATACTTCAATTAAAATCATGCTTATCATATCAAAACATCATAGATGCAAAAAGGGAATCAAAGTATTAATTGCTCACCTCTTTAACCTGATTTTTCCAAAGATTATTTGAGTTGTTGATAAATGCCCTCAAACCCTTCATTTTCCTTGATCGAAGTGATACTTCAAGTTGTATTTCTTACATATATATGGTGGAGGGTCATTTTCAAGTGTTAAACTTTAAGGGTTGTTTTCCTCCAATCTCTTCCTTTGGACGAATTTCTTTTATTTTTTGAAGTTCATGATAATCACTATTAAGAAGAAAGACATGGGCAAGAAGAGCCAAGACATGGGAGTGGAGAGGAAGAGAGAGAGGGACGTGGATCTAGGATGAGGGAAATGGGTAGGGTTGGTTGGGAGTTTGAGATATTCTCACCTCCTACCCCCCATATATAATCGTTAGAAAATATCTAGATTTAGTTTTTTTAATAAATTTTTGGGTTCCGCCAACCAGAACACGACACGTGGTGCGACTTGGCGTCGACACTTGGAAGGCAAATGTGGCAAACTGCATGGACAGTCCTTATACTTTATGTTGTCGTATAATTAGGTTGTAACCTTTTGACCTATGTTATTCGAATCCTTCAACTTAATGTAGTTTTTCAATTAAGTGGCTACACTTTAATTTATACAATTCAATAGTCACATTCTTGTCTCTAGGCATTACTCGAGTGACAATCTTTGAATCTTATGACGTCTCAAGCGGTTACCGTCAAAGTATTTACATTTGTCAATAGCAAACTCGGGTGGTTATTCAATCATTGCCAATAACCACATTCTAACTTCAATTCATTGTCAAAACATCCAGCATGTTGTCAATAATCATCATTTTACAAATTCTTGACATTTATTTGCATAACAATCTTGCAATAATTCGAATACAATTACATTGTCATATTTCAATTCAATTTGAATGGCAACCTCTCAACTTTGAAGTTCAGTACAATTCTATTTCTTGGTATTCATTCAAGTGGTAAATCTTGTAACTTTACAATTTACGAAATTCAATTCGATCACTTTGTCATAATCTTATAATCTTTCAATTAGTGCAATACAAACAATTGTTCAATCATCGTCAAAATAACGATCAGGTTGTCAATAATCATATTTTAATTCAATGATAGTTAAAATAACAATCATGTTATCAATAGCTCCATTCCAAATTTTAAGCATTCGTTTGAGTAATAGTCTTGTGACTTTATAATTGATGCAATTCAATTCAGTAATCTTATAACCTTTTAGTTGATGAAAATCCAATAAGTATTTAATCATCATCAACATAACGATTTCATGCTTAAATATTTGCGTAAATCTTGTTTAGGCTCTGGTATTTCTACCTTAGCCAAGCACCCCCACACTTTCAAGTATTTATAGGTAGGCTTATGTCTTTTCCATAATTCATAGGGAGTTTCAGCCATTTTCTTTAAGTGTATCTTATTAAGAATGACATTAGCCGAGAGGATAGCTTACCCCCACAAGTTTTGGGGTAATCCCGAACTTATCAACATAGCGTTTATCATTTCTTTTAGAGTTCAGTTTTTGCGTTCAGCAATACCGTTTGACTGAGGTGAATAAGGTGCAGTAGTTTGATGAATAATGTCCGATCCTGAACAAAATTCTTCAAACGGTGCTCCATATTCTCCTCCTTTATCAACAATTGTTCTCCCTCAACAGGTTTGTAGGAAGCGAACATCGCCTTGTTAGCACAAATGTGGCGAGTAGCACCAGTGTCTATCCACCACTTCCTTGGGTTTCCAACATTGTTGCATTCAGAAACAACAACAAATAAACTTATTTCTTGTACTCCTTCGGATAATGCATCAACTTTAGTTATATTTGCTTGAGCATTTTGCTTCTTCGGCTTGCGACATTCACTAGCCCGATGTCCATATTTTCCACATTTGTAGTAGTTGCCTTCGAACTTTTTAGCATTCTTCTTGTTGTCTTTCTTAGGCATATCTGTAGAAAGCTTTCTTTTCTTATTGTTCCTTGAACTAGTTTCCACCTCATTGGCCTTTGCTTGCATAAATTGTCCTCCATTTTTCTTTTCAGCCTTGCAATTGTCTTCTTCAATCCTCAACCGAACAATCAAGTCCTCTAGATTCATCTCCTTATGCTTATGCTTGAGATAGTTTTTGAAGTCTTTCCATGAAGGAGGAAGTTTTTCAACAATTGCAGCCACTTGAAACGTCTCACTTAGACTCATCTCTTCAACATGGTTGTCATTGAGAAGAATCTGCAACTCTTGAACTTGATTGATCACAGATTTGGAGTCAACCATTTTGAAGTCTAAGAATTTATCAACAAGGAATTTCTTCATGCCAGCATCTTCCATTTTATATTTCTTTTCCAATGACTCCCAAACCTCAATGGCAGAGTTCATGTTACCATATACATTGTATAGTCCAAACCATTTGGAAGATAATTCTTGCATAGGTAGTCGGAATGTTTCCAAGCATCTAATGCAATCAATGTGTCATGATTGTTTGGCCCCTCTTGTATAACCGGAGGATCTTCCATCAAGAACTTTGCCAAGTTCAAGGTTGTCAAATAAAAATGCATCTTTTGCTGCCATCTTTTGAAATCAACTTCTGTGAACTTCTCGGGTTTCTCACCATGGAAAACATGAGTTGGTGGAACATTAGTAGAAGGAGTGACATTGTTTCCGTTTGAATCCATTTCTGTTATAAGAAACAGAAGTTCGACAATCAAATAATGATATGTAATAAACAACCGAACAAATAAATTTAGAATATCGTAATACAAGTTGAATGCAACAGGACTTAAAAGCAAATACTTAAATGCAGAATTACCATAAACTATTATTTATATGTATGCCAAATATTGCAACATGTGAAAACAAATAGGATTACAAGCAAAATTAAATTCTAGACTATGAGATAGAGATGCATGAGAGAGATAAGAAAACGTGAATAGCTTAAAATACACAAGTTAACAAATATATATGTTTATCACTGATGAATGGCAGAAACTAGGTCAAAACTTTACTGGTACAATGCATGCAAATAATTATTATCAACAATGTTTAAAACAAATTTCCAGAATGTGAAATGAGGTTCCAATTGTATATATAATTTAAATATATCATATCCTTTGAAATTAGACTGCATGCAGAATAATTAAATTGGATATGTATGCATTGACATAGACTTTTTAATTATGAAAATTTATGTGAACAAGTGCAATGCAATTAGTTATTATTTAATTTACACAGAAATCAATAGAATATAACATGCACGGATAAAAAAAGTCTTAAACTATTGACAATAATAGTTGTAGAATGATGCATGTCATATTCGAGACTAAACCGTAAACTTATTTAAACCGGGTAGAATAGAATTTAGTATGAAAAACGCCGAGGTTAGAGTTCGAATCTATGTCTTTAAAACGTTTTTGCCACGCCTAGGTACTTACTGTTGATTGGCATTCGTTTCCTAAGATACAACAACGAACAACTTGCGGTAGAAGCACTTCAAACCACAAGACACGGCGAATCGAGAAATGTCACGAACTCTCTTTATTAATTTTTGGAAAGAAATAGTTGAATGAAAATTGAATGAATAAGGCACATGTGTGGAGTTCTATTTATAATATGCCAAAAGGTGCCAACGAATAGATACAAAAAATGCCCTAGGACGTAGAGGCCTCAAGTTCGATTCCCTCCATGTAGGGTTTGTCTACATTTATTTGTAGTTTGTTGTCTCCTTTATAGGAGTTTGTATTATTGATTTATTGTAGTATTATTGAGTTCTGTGCACTGTGTTTCAGTAGAATTTATATCTATTTGCACGTGTCCTGCTATAATGCAGATTGTAATTGTACTTAAAAAAAAAATAGATAAAACAAATGCCAAGAGGTGCCATGAATAGACACAACAATTGGAATTCCAAGTCTTGGCCAAGAGATCAAATGATTTCCCGTATAATGGTTGCATCAGTTCGGATAATTACAAATTAAACCCAAGGCACCCATTCGGATAATTAATTTGAATAATCTCAAAATGACACACTAACTTAGGATAATAACTAATTAATTCAATTAATTAGTGATACTTAGATCCTAAGTGAAAGCTTAAGTAAAGAGGTCCTTTAACCTATTGTTTTTCCGACCTAAGATACAAAATATTTTGATCCAAGGTACGAAATATTTACTCATTATCTGAATTACATAGTTTCAAGGTGATACCTTTGGGTCATAATTTCTCATTCACCCGGAAATAGTTTAACGAGACCAAATGTACTATAAACGCGTTTGATTTAAATATTTCTCATACACACCAAGTGCCGAGACACAAATATTTGGTCAAAATTAATACACTACTATTTCGAACACCCACAATTGTATTTTTTTCAAATTCGATCTCTCTTTATTTTTCTTATTTTTCTCAATTGATTAAATATTATTTTGTTTTTATATCCTTAAAGATTTAAATAGGTAAAAAACGGAGAAGGAGAGTTATATATGCTTCTACACTCTTGATTCTAAAATTTTGAATAATATTTCCAAATAAACACATTCTAGATTCTAGAAACAAGCAATCAAAATTAGTATCACAAAGATATATAATTTGCGAAGTATATATCATTCGGGATAAGAATATTGCTAATTTTTCATTAGACTTTAACATTCTTACGTTATTTTATTTTATTTTTTGATAGCAAAAAGATTTTTAATATTCATGTGCCACTAAAAAGTGGTGAAATAAAATAAGGAATACAATCAAGCCGATGGTGTATCATTGGTGACGAAGCAGCTAAAGATGCAAGGCGTTTGAGTGTGTATGATTCACAATCAATTCCATTACGAATAAACTAGAGCAAGTTGGCCATTTGAATCTGGGTTTTCTCAGTCCAAATATCAACTTAGCAGAATCCGTACATGCTTCTTGTATTATGACATCATTCTCCATCAGCATCTTCAGGCCATATTGCATTGAAATTGCCTCAGCCGATTCAGCCTCAAAATAGATCTCCATTCTTACCATACATAACTCTTCCCTCAAGGTCCAACACTGCTCCAACACCCCCCAC
>CAVNYN010286328.1:82565-156418 GCA_963692815.1 Nyctanthes arbor-tristis | reverse complement strand
CCCCCCCCCCCCCCCCCCCCCCCCCCCCCAACAAAAAAAAAAAAAAAAAAAAAAAGGATTTTCCCTTACATTTTTAGTTCTTTGGTCTTATGATACATGTCCAACCAGAATGAAATATGAACGTCCAACAATGCATTTTAAGGAAACAGAAATTTGTTCTGAATATTTTCTATGATTCCGTACATTAACCTAGCACACTAAAAATTTTGGAGAAGGCAAAACATATTACACACTAGCAATTCTCCCTTGTTACTTCTCCCATTCTAAAATTCTTTAACTTAATCTGAAATCTTACATCTAGTAAATATGTACAAAATGCTGTCACATTTTACTGATTTTGAAGTAAACTTCAGTATGCATTAAATGGGTTTAGAAAAAAATTACTTCCAAATTAGGGATCAAAAGAAAAGAGAGATTGCTGCAAGACATACAAGACCCAGGAGGAAACCACTAAAATAAAGCTGCAAATCCAAGATTAAAGTAAAATTTAGCCATGTGCTCTGTTTTCTTCACCCATTCTACTGAAACCACATCTATTAAAGTACAGCAACATGATGTTTAGAGCCTTTTTGTATGAAGATAAGATAATAACAAATGTCCCAATTCCAAATACCTTGAACCGAAGAAGATTTTCGACGAATCCACCATCGTCGGCTCATGGACTTAGCAGCATAGAATGTAAATTCAATGTGGACTATGGTCTTTAGTGAATGAATCAATGCAGTAGAACTCGATTTGGGAGCGGGAGAGAGCCATTGGTAGGAGAATTTATGAAAAAGCCTTGTTAAAGCCACAATAGCGTGTTTTAGCCTTCAATTACTTTATATGGCCTTAACTGTTAAAAGTCGATAATGTCCCTCAAGTTTTAGTATGAAAAGTCTCTAATAACTTCTTTTAACTTGTCAAAAATGAGAGAACGTTATTGCTGCTCCATTCTTCAACAGACTTCTATTCTTCACTATTCATCATCTTCCTCTTTCACTTCCTTCAATTTTGTTCTTCCCATTGTCTGTCTATTTAAGAGGAAAATAGTTCTTTCCATTCCTTGGCCATGTTGGAGGAAAAAAACCCTAGAGATTATTATATATACACAGGTTAGTAATTTTTTCAAGTTTTCTATTCGTTTCAATTCCTTTTAACATTGTTATACGAAAATATAGTTTAATTACGCTATAATTTTTTTGAAATACCTTGCGAATGAAGTTATATTGAAATGAGTAAATGTAATCAAATTTGTAAATAATCTATTTTGCTATCATGCCTTCTTTAAAAGTTAGGGTCTTTTAAACGGACACTTTAACACAACGGTCTGTTAATACGGTCTGTCATAACACAATGTGTTTAATAGACTCGTTTTAGGCAATTTGTTAATAGACACTTTAAACAGAAGATTCAATGACTATATTAGACGGTCTATTAGTAGACATATGTTAAATAGACAGATACACTTATAATAGACCGATCTAAATGGAAAAAATTGTAGTAATTTATTTTTACTATAATCAATTAAACTAAATATGTGAAGTGGTATTGTATGGGGTTTAAATTATCTATTTGATGACAGCATTTTCATCGAATTTCAGCTATGGATTCCACGACATGGGTTAAAGTTTATTGTGGAGATCGGGTGACTGATAAGAAAGATGGACAAGGAAATGGGCTGAAAGTTATGAACGGATCGTGAAAGGGCTTCCTATATCTACACAAACATCATTTACGGAATTACTAGTTCAAGTGCAAGTTTTGCTTAGCATTGATTCTTCATTACATGAAATATTCCTGTTATGGAAATGACCCGGTGCCTTTTCCAATCAAAATTACATCAGAAAACAAAGTGCAATGGTTTATATCCATTGTTAGACATGGTAATTATATTCCTCTCTGTGCGACACTCATTCCCAAAGTTCAAGTTGAGCCCCATTCTGAAGTTGTTTATGATCCAGTACTTGAGCCTCAGCCCACATCGGTTAATGATATAGTTGAAAGGGCAAATGATTGTGGTCATTCTCTTCGTGATTTCAAACAAATGATACAAATAAAGTTGAACATTACGTAGATGATTACTGGAATGGTTTGGAGATAGATCGTTGTAACAATGTTGAAATTACTTCAGAGAATATGAATGATGTCGGCACACCCATGTGTCATGTTCTATCTACACATCGACAAGAGATGACTTAAGATGATGGAGAACACATCTTTTGTGTAGATCATGAGCAATCGTCTTCCTCATCTCATACTTCACGTACTATTCCTGATGATGAAGACTTGAAAGTTGATCAAGCATTTAATACAAAAAAGTATCTTCAAATGGCAATACATATTCTTACATTGCGGCACAATTTTGAATTCAAAGTGAAGAAATTAATCAAATAGGACTGTGTACATAATTGTTTGCATGGATGAAAAATGCAAGTAGTGGTGCGGGCAACGAAAATGGAATAATGTAGCTATTTCACAATTTGTAAATATACACACAAGCATATTTGTTCTATAAGTATTCAGGATAATGGCTATAGACAAGCAATATCTTGGATTATTGGAAGACATACCCAACCAAAGTTCCGGAATCCAAAAACTGTGTATATAGTTGCTTATGCCATTAATGATATTTGTCAAGAGTTTGGGGTTACAATGCGTTATTAGACGGAAAAAAGTCGATAGAGTGTGCTTTAGAAGATGTAAGAGGTCACCTGAAGATAGCTATACTAAATTAGCTGCATTAGGACACAACATGATGGGAACTAATCCTGGCACAGTATTTTCCATTAAGGTCGTTGATGATAGTTGCTTCAAGTACATGTTTATGGCCTTTGGACCTTGCATTCGAGGTTTCTCCCATATGAGACTGGTCATATGTGTTGATGGGGCTTTTCTGAAAGGAAAATATGGAGGCACATTGATTGTTGCTACGTGTCAAGATGCTAATATACTGATTTATCCACATGCTTGGAGTATAGATGATTGCGAGAATAATTTATCTTGGACTTGGTTTTTCACGCAGCTAAAGAAAATAGCTAGTGATACTCCAGAACTTGTCTTTATGTCTGATCGTCATTCAAGTATAAGAGCTGGTATTGAAGATGTGTATGAAAATACATGTTATTCATTGTATTTACCACATAAAGGGCAACATCATGACTCATGCTATAGAGCCGAAGAACTTGAAGTAGATAGTGCCATTGTTTACAAAAGCAGCAGAAGCATATACTGTAGCAGAGTTTGATAATTACATGCGTCGCATTGATAAGTTGGATTGTGGCATTGGGAAGTACTTGAGAGAGTCAATCCCAAAACTTTGGGCAAGGTCACAATTCCAAAGGAACTGTTACAATATCATGGCAACTAACAATGCAGTCACTGAATTCGTTGCTTAAGAAAGAGCGAGAGTTTTCGATACTTTCATTGTTTGAAGGTATAAGAGCAAAATTACAAAAATAGTTTCATGATAGGCGTGAGGTTGTATAGCAATGTACAAGCCTAATGCCTAAAATGGAGAAGAAGTATCGGGAAAATTATAACAAGTCTAAGAAGTTTATTGTAAGTGTTTTTGATAGGTCTCGGTACGAGGTAAGTAACGGAACCATGATTTACACTTTCAATTTAGAGGAAGAGTATTGTACTTGTAGGCGGTTCCAATTGGATCATTTTCCTTGTGAGCATGCAATTGTGGCTGGAAAAGAGGTAGCGTGCTCACCTTATTTGTTGTGCTCACAATATTATCTCACCGATTACTGGAGGGCAGCATATGCTGAATCTGTCATCCCAATGCCCAATGAAGTTGAATGGATGTGCCTGAGATTGTTTAGTCTATGGTTGCATTGCCGCTAATATATTAACCACGTCATGGATGCAAGAAAGAAACTCAAATACCATCCACTGGAGAGTTTCCCAAGAGGTATAAATGTGTAGACGTGGTGTAGTAGGACACAACAAATTGAAGTGTACATCACAGTATGGGTAATTAATGCAGTTAGCAAAATCTTTTTTGTAGTGTGATGCAATGTGTACCTTTTGATCTAGTGCTATTAACTTTTGAACAATATATAGTGCCTTCGCCTAAACTGTTTGAATACATTCATCACATGTTATTGGAATGATGGAGGTATATTATTTATAGGTGTATTTTATTATGTCATATGTACTCAATTTGCCGCTCTATGATTGAGGTAGTAATATCTCTATGTTTATAAGGACTGGTCAATTTCTAAGTCTGTGAAATTGACTCCAGAAAGGGTTATGTAATGGAATGTTAAAAAGACTAATGAACATACTATGCTATATTCTAAAATAATTCATTTGACATCTACACTAACTTATCTTTGACGATTTCTGCCAAAATGTAATGATCATAAAGTTTTGTTTCGGGTTTGGTTAGACTTTCTGTTAGTTTACTTGACCAAAAAACTGGAATAAAGCAACAATGATGGTATACTTTTTAGTTCACTAGATTTAAGAATCGAGCTCTAGTAGTTAGTGGATTTGTATGGTCGATACTCTATTGGAAACCAAATGAAAATTTCATCTAACAAATCCAATGATAGATTTATAAGTTAACGATGGGACTTACGGTTCATTGTAGAATGAGATCAATTTGCCACACACGTAAGTAAGATAATAAACAATTGAAGATGAAGTGGTGTGTCACTAGTCTGTCTGCGAGTCGTCTGTCTAATAAACAGACCATTGTTTGAAACTTTATGATATTTCATGTGATAACACAACTTGCTGATAAGAACTATTTCACGAGCATAGTTATTTCATTTGGGGTTCTATTTTTACTTTACTTTGATACGAACAATTGAGTACAAAATATGCAAATAAAAAATGTTTGACACAATGAAATATGGTGAAGGCTAACAGGTGATCAGACATCTCAAGGAATGGTTGAGACGAAGTGGTCTAACAATAGTCCGTCTAATTGATTCACTAACAAACCAGTCAGTTAATTTGTCTGTCTGGCAGACTCTAAACCGACCATTGTTTATTTTTTCATTTGAAGCTTTTCACTTTATGATATTCCATGTGATAACACAACTTACGTAGGAGAACTCTTTCACAAGCATAGTTGTTTCATTTGAGGTTCTATTTCAACTTTACATTTACACTAACTATTGAGTGCAAATTATGCAAATCAAAAGAGGTTGACACGATGAAATATGGTTAAGACGGAGTGGTCTGACAATAGTCTATCTAACTAACTTACTAACAAACTAGTCAGTTAATTAGTCTATCAGATAGACTCTAAACAGACCGTTGTTTATTTTATTTACTAAGAAGCTTTTCACTTTATGATACTTCATGTGGTGACACAACTTACGTAGGAGAACTCTTTCACGAGCATAGTTGTTTCATTTGGTGTTCTATTTCAACTTTACATTTACACAAACTATTGAGTACAAATATACAAATCAAGGAAGGTCAACACGACAAAATATGATAAGTGTTCTTTCATGTTGTTTCATTTGGGGTTCTACTTCAACGTTACATTAATATTGACAAGTTGGAGATTATGTTAATACTGCTTTGCTAATAAATGTTAACCATTCATTGTTAATTTAGTGAAATTATCCATGTTATAGTGTTAACCGCAATATAATTACATGGTTATATTGAAATCCTTTTTGAGCTATGTATTAATTTGTTAATCCGACGATATCACTTACTCAAAATCACATTAAACAAGAGCCTTATGTTAAGATGTCTTTCAAAATGCTTACTCGCAAGAGCACAACAGACCCTAGTCATACTCAAGCATATGCTGGGTATACGCAACATACAATGGTCATATTGGTTTGTTAAATAGTCTGTTGGACCAATCAAAAAACAAACTGCTTCTAAACAGACTTCGATTAAATAGCCTTGTTAAGCCAATGAGATGTATTTGTAAGTAAGTAAAACCACTCACATATCGACAATTAATCAAAAAAGTTGGCATCAATCAAGATTTACCATTCCTCTCCACAAGTTTACGACAAAAGCATAGTCGTCACTAACGAAAAGAGGGAACTGGACCAACTTATAACAATCACCTATGATCTCTACATGTTGTAGCCACCCATCTTCAAAAGTTTACCATAGAAAATAGTCAACTTAAAGCCTCTCTAACATGATAAACAATTTCATTTGTGAAAGAGTACAACTGTCAAGTCTAGAAAATAACAAAACGGGTTTTTGACATTTTCCTTAATCATAAAAAATGACTAGGGGTCACAGTCAATTGCAAATAGATCAATGGCTAATTTCTTCCTCCAGAGAGCCATGTAATAGTCATTAACATGCTTTGCATTCGATCAAGAACTCTAAAGTTCAATATACTTGATTGTGAAAACACCGCAGTCACCCCTGTTAGAAAAAATAATAATAAGTATATATAGTAAAGATGTAGACAATAATTTTGGAAAAGAAACTTACGAATTATGTTGCTTCGAGGTATCCCAAACTCTTTCGATAAGAAAAACATCTTTTCGCACACCAACACCTTCTGACTGTAGAAGCTTGGGTATACAGGTAGCCATAGGTCCTAGTAGCTCTTGCAGTTGACCATCCGTAATACATATCTTAGCCGCGTCATACACAAACAGCGTTGCTTTATGGAAGTTGACCTCGACAGCAAACCAATACTTTATTAACAACATAGGAATATATAGATATGTACAGTTTTTCCATTTCCTGCCCAACTAAGGAGAATGCCCTGAACATAGAGTAGAAGCTTATCAACTCCATCACTCATTGTTCTACCATGAGTTTGAACTCAGCATCCAAAATACCAATAGGTTTGTTGAATGTTATCGGATATTTCGATGCTCGCAGATGAAAAAGATACATTGCTAGGTCAACATGCTATAGGTGTAAATGGTTATTAGAATGATATTGGTTCAAATTTCATAAGAAATATAAAGAGTAAAAACTAATAAAGCTCTTACTCATTCATTCATCCAGCCAGCCATATTGATTCATGATATCTCCAAGCCATATTTTTGGGGTAATTGGCCAAAAAAGTCCCTACATTTGAACACATTTATGTAATTGGTCCTTACCTATGAATTCTTAGCAATTTCACCCCTATCTTTATATTTTCTTAGCACAATTCATCCTCCTTACTAAATTAGTCCCATATTACAAGGGTATTTTTGTCGAGTTACATTTGAAATTAGAAAGAATTGCAGATAAAATTTCTAAAATAATTAGCATTATTGAAAAAATAAAAATAATTAAACAAGGAAACATATTTTTGGGTAAAAAAGGAGTGAAAAAATGTCAAGGTGACATGCAGTAGTAGTGGTTTCACGAAAAGAATGATTGACTAAGAGATTACTAGTGAGATTAGAAAAATAAATAACTTGTAGTTTTTTTCTTTTTCTTCTGTCTTTTATTTTTAAATACTTATCTTTATTCAATTAATAATTATATTTAGATTAGGGACTTTTTTGTTTTTTTTCCATCTTTTTAAATCTTAAAAGTGTAAATGGACAATAACGCCCTTCTAATAAATGACCAATTTAGCACTAAGGATGAATTATGCTAAGAAAACCTAAAAGTAGGGATGAAATTGCTAAGAATTCGTAGGCAGGGACCAATTGCACAAGAATGTACAAAGGTAGGGACTAGTTGTGCCAATTACCTCATATTTTTGCATCTTAGACTAAGTGCATGGGTTGGAAATGGCTTAATGGCATGTTTGACTCTATAGAAAATTAACAAAAAAGATGGTTACCACTTGATTCTATGTAAGATATGGATAAAGTAAAAAAATAAAAAAAAAAAGCATATATAAAATATTTACTTTTGTCCCAAAGTTGAATACCAATTGTCAAACTCTTTTTCCTTAACTGGATCAATGTTCTGGAAAGGCTGAAATCTTGTACCATCAACAAATGTTCTCTTCTTTGCCTGAGTATTGTAAGGAGATGAAACAAATTTTGATTTATTTGAAAGTCTCTTTTGCATTGTTTCCAAATTTTCCATTGTTTCCAAATTGTACATTGTCTCCAAATTTCCACTAACTTCTATACATTGAATTTGATTCCAAATTTTGCATTGTTTCCAAATTTCCGCTAAATTTTCTTCTTCGTGCGTATGTATCATCAAATAATATTGCATCCCTCTGTTGTGCATGTCAACATCCCCAACTCATCCTTCAGCAGCATTTGCTTGCGTGTCGACTGTGCCCACTCCTTCCAACTCTATTCAGAATTGTCTCATCGTGGATATGTGTTTGCCCTTCTCCACCACTTTTATGCAAACTACACAACTCATTTGCTGCTTCTATTTCTGTTTGTGCATTTGTCTGAATTTCATTTGTATTTAGCTCTGTCATATGATCTTGTTCGCAAATGTCACCAACATCTTGAAATTATGTGTTTTTCCTATTAACATCTTCTCGTTGAATTGGGTTGAATTCCCAATATGTATCTATAAGATGCTTTTGGAGAATGCACCTGCAAATAAAATAAAACTACATATAAACACCCAATCAATATGTGTAAAGCTATAAATGAAGTAATAACACAATAATACATACATCATTTTCATGTGTATCTCTCTGTGGTAGTTCTTGATCATTGTTAACATGTAGATCATTGCCATGATCTTCGTCTTCCAAGCCACTATAACCTCCATCATCGTGAATATAAGCATCAAGTATCATGTCCACACTTCGACGCAAGGGGAAAATAGTCTGACATACTTTTGTTGAGTCACCTCAGCAGTAGCCAACAAGGTGCAATGGATTTTGAGCTGCCAACACGAAAAATGATTACAGTACTCATACATATCGTAGTGAAATAAATCAAAGTATTGCAATTATACTTACTAGAGGATCATCTAGCACTTTGCTAACATCCGTTAGTCCAAGTGTTTGGATAGAACTCTAAGTAATCATTCTTGGAAATTAAAACCGGAAAGTTTTTGTAGCAAATTTACTTCCAAGTGCGGCGATTGCTTCAAATGCCCATACCTGTACAGAATTATAATATTCATTAATTTGAAAATGCAATTTCTTTTAATGAATATGATTTTGGCTATTTACCTGCAATGCAAAAAGAAAACCACCAAGGGAATACCCATGCACTTTCTTGTTCTCTTCTTTAAAATGTCTTGCATCATCTCTCCAATTTCTTAAGAAACGCTTTATTGTCTCATCAAAACACTTTCTTCTCCAAGGATAACTATTAAACAATTCGAGATCATCTACTATATCCAAAGAAAGCTTATCAATTCCTGTGAGATGGCGTTTGGATCTCAACATTGTTTCAAATATGTATACTAAACCCGGTTTGTATTTGTCCTCCATGTTATTACAGTTTTGAAATGCATCATACAATTGTGCAGGTGCCACTTTACTTGCTCCACGAAGTAATCATCTAGCAATCTTGCACTCCGCTTTATTCTACCAAGGTACGTTCTTTCAGCCTCCGGGTTGAAACCTGTCACGAGTGTAAATTCGCAAAAGGAAAACCAGGCAGCCTTTCCTTCTCTCAAGTCGAACCACAATTCATTTTAATTCACTGAATTAATCATCCTTAGCCATTTGCTTGTTTCTCATTTTGTAAATTGTACCTAGACAAGATTTCCTCAGCTTTCTTTTATGCTCTTTATCCAAAGCTTCATACACATTCTCAACATTAGCGGGAGTAGAAATTGTTGTTACTTTCCTGTCAAATCTTTCTCCAACATTTATTACATACTCCATCTTGTATTTACATGAAAACATAAAATATTACTTATAAAAATATCACAAAAAACTATTACATTATCCAAAGAACATTCAGCAGCAACAGAGAATCATACATGATATGTTAATAAGCCATTACTAGGCAACTAGTTCAAATTTCTAATTTTGTGAAGCTACTCATACGAATTTAATTGTTATTTTCAATATTATTTTTATTATTCTAAAATGGTAATATAATATAACATTGAAAATTACAATAATTAGGCAAAAGCTACATCACATATCTTCAGCAAGACCTTTTGGTTTACGGTAGATTTATAAGAATCATGCATGGCTTGGAGCCTAAAAAACTGAGGGAATATCTGAAAATCTAAAACATAATTGCTCAACACTTCTTAGGAACTAATAGGACACTAGAAGCACATTTTAAATCTTTTGCCTAGATAATTGACTGTGACATTCCCCCCCTCCCCCCCAAAAAAAAAAAAAAAAGGAATAGTCACTTTACAAGCCTTTAGTGTATTGATACGTGAGTCGATATCTTGTCTCATTCAAGTTTCCACAAAATACTCTCTATATATCTATATTCAATTCATTTAGTTTAAGTTCTATAGTGATAGTTTGCCTATAATATTTAACGAATATTTTTTTTATTTTATTTTCAATCATCAATATTAATTTATCTTTTTTTCTGAAATTAATAGTAAAATTTTATCAATATTTAGTATAAGGTTAATAGCATTTTTTTGGTAATCTAGGCACTAGCATAATTAAATTATTATGTAAATGTGAAATAAATAACATTTTTATAAACAATAGTATAATTGGTTTATCTCATATTGATTAAAAAAAAAAATAATCTGCCATTGTTGGGCTATATTGGGGTAGAATTGTATTTTTGTAACAAAATTTGCTACAATATGATTTCATGGCTTTGCAATGCAACTATTCTGTAAGATTTCAAATATATTTATCATTCTATTACAATATATATATATATATATCTTCGTTGATTTATATATCAAATTAAAAATTTGTATGCAAAATTAATTATATTACTACAAAAATTTTGATAAAAAGCATATATGAATATATAGCCACAACTAAATCTTTCACATGTGGTTTTAGTGGACTCGTTTGGTCTTGTTATTTGATTTGCACACATGTGCATGAAAACTTGTTACAATTATGATGCTAATCAATAGAACAAATATATTATTATGTGTTTGCTATAAAGATTAGATTCTATCTCATGGACAATCAGTTATATAATTGCAAGAATATGGTATTTGACTATTACATTTGTGCACAATTTAAGAGAAGGTGAAACCTTAGACAATTATTTTTTGCTTCAATTGATTATAAATAGAGGACGAAAGGATTGTTTTTCAACTTCAATAGTCACAAGATGCTAAGAGGATTGATTTGGCTACATATATTGCAATTAACCTTACACGGGAGTCAAATAGTTGATTTGTAAATAGTTGCTTAAGGTGTATTTTCTTCTACAATCTCTTTGCTTATGAGTTGATTATATATGAGTTTAGTGCTTATATTGTAAAACTTTTCCTTGGAGGTTTCTTGTTAAGCCCACCTGTTTGTATCTTTATCCTTATATCAATAAATTTTACCACAAGCTTAGATTTTTGAGTTAGAGTAGTTCCCTTCAAAAAATTTATACATCCTATATAAGCACCAACTCTACTTAGCACCAAATTAGGAGACGGAATCATTTTTGAATTGTTGGCACCATTGTGAACAACCCGTGATTAAAAAACATAAACTAAACAAAATGATACCAATACTAAAATTTGCTTGTCCAAATGAGCAACCAAAAACTTTTACAGACACTTATAATTATAATTCCTAACTAATTGACATGCTAAAACCAACCAAAAACTTAGAGGTAGCCTGAAATTTAACTTCTAAATATGTAGAAAAATTTCAAAAGCATAAATTTAAAAAATTCCAAAACTTAAAAAATGCAGAAATTTAAGTCCCAAAAAATATCAAAGCATTAGCATATACCTTTATCCAAATTAACTGGCACCAACTTGATAACTAGAGACAGGGATGGATCCAGGATTTTGCATAAGACCGAGCTGGATTAAGAGAAAAAAATAGCCGGGGTTCTACCCCTGAATTTTTTTTATACTATAAATTGTTTGAAATGAAATTGTACTAGAAAAATATCAGAATACATAAAAAAATTTTAAAAAAATTTGACATAGTCTCCTTTGTAAATTAGTTTAAACCAAACCTAAAATATAATAGTATTCCTCAAGTACACAAATCACAAGCATGTATAATAACTTTAACCACTATTTATCCATAAACGACAAACAAAAACAAATAGATATTGTAGCACAAAAAATAAAAGAGTCTCCATTCTCCTAGATACATTATAAAATAGATAAAAAGTGCTTAGAATTAGATTTACATAAAATAGATAACAAGTTGGATTTGTTTTGAACTAAAAAAACTTAGATTTACTTTTGATATTGAGCTCACTAACAAATTTAAAGAAAAAAAAGTTTGAGTTTGGGATGGACCGAGCTAACTTTTGTTGGGCTACTTAGAAAAATTTTTTGGACTACCTAGGATTTTTTTTTGGGCCGGACCGAGCTGGAGCTAGGTCCGGCTAACCAATAGGTCCATCCCTAACTAGAGATACAGGGAAAAAGTTAGGGTTTTTCATAACTTAATGTTGCAACAATTAGGCATTTCTCAACATATATTTGAAAAACAAATCAAAATTAAACTCTTTCCCTGCACTTGAAGTTCCAGTACTTTAAACTTTTCCCATAAACTCTCTTCGCTTCTTCTCTTTCCCACAGCTCTGGAACTCTAAAAAAAAAAGTGAGGGATTGAAGTTGGATTAGAGTTCTCTTCAGTCAATTAAAGTAATGTTGGAAGGAATTGAATGGAAGAGTTACCATTATCTCTTGAGAAAATTTGAATTGAGGAAATAGACAGAACGATGAAGACAAGAAGAGATAAGACTTCTGCTTTGTTTCTGCTTTTCCTTATTTTTTTAAACAATTGTCAAAATCTAGTCCAAATCTAGTCCAAGGGTCAAAGGCCATAAAAAGTTTATTTTTGGGTCACCCGGCTAATTGGATTAATTTCCACGCCATGGGTTTGGATGCTTCAGTTGGAAAGGGTTACAAATCTTGAGAGAGTGAGAGACGCTGTAAGAGACGTTAGGGCTTTTTGGTTTTGGGGTTGCAATTATTTCCAACATAGCAGGTAAATGGGTAAATCTATGGTTAAGAAGGTTTTTGAATTATTTTAATTGCTATTTTTTTTGGTCAAACTCTATTTACATAGAAATCTCAATTTCCCTTTCTTCCATTAATCTTAGAGTAAGTTTGATACGAAATGATGGAAAAGAAAATATTTTCTAACTTCCATGGAAAACATTTTACCCAGGCGGGAATTGATTTCTAAGGAAAATGGAAAAAATTATCTTTAATAGGATTGTACTTTAGAATTTAATTTCCATTTCCACTTGTGAATCAAACACGCAAAAGTTGAAATTTAGATAGAAAATTGACATTTTCCATGGAAAATTTATGCAATCAAACACACCATTATCTTTTAATACTTTCCTTCTAATTCCTATTAGGTCAATTTGGGGATTTATGTCCCACTTTGTTACAAGTAAAACCACTTACATTTCTTATAAAACTTTTCTTTAACTTTACCTTGTGGTTTCTTGGTTTTATTATTTTCTTTCTTCCATGGTTTCTTCCTTCTAAAATATTTTTTATTTTTCCAAAATCTTTTAAGCCTCTTCCAGGGTTTATTTTTTAAACTCTCTTGTCTTCCGATCTTTCTAGTAGGCTGGTGACAATTCCAAATGGTGATACAGCTCGTATCTCTCCAAAAGCAACATAAATTTGCTCTTTTTCCTTGTTTTCTAAATAAATGTTGATGTAATCATTCAACTATCTTACTTTTGGCAAATGCAATTCTCATTCCCCAATTATAAGTTGTTAATTAGGCTTTTCCCATGGCATATTTTTCCAATAAGTTTGATATACTTCAAATAATCTCCATCCGCAAGGCCATGGTAATTTAAGAGAGTATCTATTCATAAGCTTCTTATCTCCTTCCATAGTTTAGTTTCTCACCTTTTACTTCTTTGGTCATTCTATAGTAATTTCTTCAAATTTGCACGTATATCTATCTAGTTCACACATATCACATATCTTTAATAATTCCATCTCTCTTTCTGCCTCTAATGCTTTTTGTTCGAGTATATTATGTTTAGTGAGAAATTTTAATTCTCCTAAGAAATGTTGTTTAAATAAGATTTCTGTTCTTTGTAATATTTCTTTAAAGTCTTCATTATTTCCATATTTGACTGCCAATATTTTGCATTCGGATAATTTATTCCATACATTTGCCAAATTTCCCCTAAGAGTATAGACCATAAAATTTCATGCATAAGTTTGTTTTCCATTTATGAAATGTGACTGCTAAATCTGCAGCTTTTACCCATGCTTGTATAATTCCCTTTTTATTGTTTATACAATCTATCTCTAATCATATTCTGATTGTAGGAATCAGTTCAATAAATGCCTTTAGAGGTGCATTTTCCTTTAGTTGTGTAGGTTTTGTAAAAACTACATCCAATTTTTTCCATGTATTTTTTCCTAAGTTTTTTCTTTTCCATTTTTTTCTGATTCTGTTCATGTTACATAACATTCTTCAACTTTTTCTTTGTTTTTAGGTTCTTTACCTTTTGATTCTTCTGAAGTTTTTGTTGTTTCTTCTATCATTTGATTGGTTGTGGGTACTTCTATTTCTTCTTCTTTCTTTGGAGGTTTGTTCATGTATATTCTCTATAACTCTTGTTTGTGGGCTTCTAATTATTCTTCTATTTCTTTAAAGAATTTTGAATAACTCTTCTACAATATAAGCAGATAGTGGTGCTCCTATACTTACATAAGGGTCTTCAAATTTTGATTCAATTTTCTTGTATAAAATATTTCGTCCGGTTTTTATATTTTCACTCAAAATTTCTAAGTTAGTTTATATATTCCTCATTAGAGTTACTATATCTTGATTCATTGGACCTATTTTTAAGATTGGTTTAGCATAGTTTTCATATTGTTCCAAAAAGTCTCTTATTACTCTATCTTCATCTACGGGTTGATTCATCCTCATTTCAAATATAACTAGCTCGCTTTGTCTAATAGTTATGCCTAATCTCTTGGTTATTTCAAGAATTATTATTTTTTGTTCTTCCAATTGTCTTTCAATTTTTGCTATCTTGATTATTAATTATTCTTCATACATTTGTTGTCATATTTTATCTCTTATTTCTTTTAGTAGTTGTTGGTTTGTTACTTGTTTGATTTTCTTTCTAAGTTCACTAAATTCACTACTCAATTGTTTTGGCATTTTCTTCTTATTTGTGTTTGTTAGAATATTAATTTTTTTGTATTTCATTTAATACTCTTTTATCTTTGAGTATTTATATCTTTTTCTTCCATCATTCTAAATCTATTAACTGGATAAGCATTGGTCCAATTTAATTGTTCACTAGGCCGTAATGTTATTTCATCAAGAACTACAAATGGGATTTAGTTTTGCATAATTATTATAACTTGTTACTCTATAACTTTGATTACATAAAAGATATATATGTATATATTTGCAGTTTAATCTTCGGTAATTTATTATTCTCCATTTTTCTCTTAAGCTGTAATACCACTTTGAAATGATCGTATAGTAAACTAAAGCGGAATTAACCTAGAATATTAGTTTTCAAAGAGAAGGGCAAAAATGTAAATTTATTATTAGTTTTTCCTTATTTTAATATTTTAATACCTAGCACTAGTTACGGGAAAAAATTCTAGTACACTAAGAGTACTGAGCACTTGGTACTTTTGACTAATCAAAGACTCACATGTTAGATTCAGGACCCAAATTAAATAGCAAATTGGGGCCTTTGAATTTATATGCAAATACCTGGTTGTTCAGGAGTACCGAGTTTAGTACTACTGGAGTACTAGAATTTTTTCCGACACAATGTTTTTAGATGGATCTCTTTATAAATGAATGTTTTGTTGACCTTTTGTTTCAGCTCAATTTCCCATGGAAGAAATAGAATTCGACTCAAGACAATGAGATAACAAAGAGATAGATGAAATATCTGAAATTGATTCTATATATGGATTAGATCTAAGTGATGTAGAAGAATTGTTACAATAAGAATATCTCGATGCATATGTGAACCAAGAAATGATGGAAACTCTAGAATCATCTATAAAAAAATAAAAAGGGAACTTTTGTCACGCCCCGCTAATTTTACAATATTTTTGAAGATCTTGTATTAATTAACAAATTTCATAGCGGAAGTTTAAATACAAATAGTAGGGACGAGACGTACAAAACGAACAAAATGACTTTTGACTTGATAAAGCTAATTACTTAAACTAACAAGTTGTTATATTTTAAAGAATCATTAAAACTTGGTTTTTCAATAAAATCCAAAGAACACAACAAGTTGTATTAATCGAGATATTTTATTGATTATCAAAACGAGCAAAATTAATCCTTTTAAGACAAATTTTTGAGAAACTATCATACTGAAAGGTAATTTTCCCATTGATAGAAATACATTTATACAGAAGTGGGCATATTTATTAATACAAAAGGTATTAAACTCATAATTACTTTCGTAATTGCTTCAAAGATAGGTTGTCACTACATACACAACTCTACTCCCGTTCACGAGCATGCTCCAACTCCTGACTTGCCTTGTTTTTCAAATATCATATCTTCAATCATCTACAAAAATTGTAGAAGAGAGGAGTGAGTACGAAGTACTCAGTGAGTAACAAAGCTCTTTGATTCACCTTTTATTTGAAAAATTGTAGAAGAGGGGAGCGAGTATGAAGTACTCAGTGAATAAAAAAACTCTTTGATTCACCTTTTATTTGAAAGATTTGTTTTCAAGAAAACAATTCAATGCACAAATGGGCCCTATCACTAGTTAAACTACTACCCGTGGTCCGCACGAGATTCATATCAGACGTTCTCTTCCGATCTCATGTATAATTAAGTGGATCAACATTTGAATTCTGGTTGACCCTTACCGGAATTCCAAACAAATAGCACTATCAATTCAATTCAAACACCATACTACTTTCCTATCCCAGGATCATTGAATAGGCCATAGTATAGGAACAATTCAAAGCCAATCAATACAAAACGGGTAGAGCAACTAGTGATTCAAATGCAATAAATCAATCTTTCTTTTCAATGCATCAAAATCTATATTCATCTTATGGAATACTTCAATCAAAATTCATGCTTTTCATATCAAAACTCCATAAATGCTAAAAGAGAATCAAAGTATTAGTTAGTCATCTCTTTAACTTACTTTTTAGTCATCTCTTTAACTTACTTTTCCCAAAGATTCTTTGAATTGTTGACAAGTGCTTTCAAAACCTTCATTTTCCTCATTCAAAGTGTTATTTCAAGTTGTATTCTTTATATATATGAAGAGGGACTATTTCTAAGTGTAAAACTAAGTGTTTGATAGGCTTTAGGGGTTGCTCTTCTCCTCTCGCTCTATTTGGACGAATTTTCCCCTTTTTATACATTTGAAGGGGCTTGGCACTTATCAAGAGGTGGGACAATTGGTATATATATGGATGTAGGAACATGGAGAGGGTTAGGAAGGGAGAGAGGGTCGGTTAAGAGGTTGGGAGTTTGAGAGATCCACCTCTCTCCTCCCATATTTATAGTTGTGAAAAATATCTAGGTTTAGTTGTTTTTAATAAATCTTTGAGTTTCGCCAACCAGAACGTGACACGTGGCATGATTTGGCGCCGTACACTGGGAAGGTAGGGTAGCGAATTGCTCGAGCAGTCCTTATACTTTGGATTATCTTACCATTAGGTCATGGAACTTTGATCAGTATTACTTAACGTTCTTTCACTTAGCGTGGTTTTTCAATTAAGTAGCTACACTTTTGAGTCATACTAATCAGTAGCCACATTCTTGTTCCTAGGCTTTACTTGAGTAACAATCTTTGCATTTTGTGACATTTCAACTGGTTATTTGATCATTGTCAAAATAATGCTTACAATATCAATAGCAAACTCATGTGGTTATTCAATCATTATCAATACATTGTCAATAACCATATTCAAATTCCAATTCATTTCCCAAATATCGATCATCATGTTCTAATTCTTGACATTTATGTACATAACATTCTTGCAATAATTCAAATACGATTACATTGTCACATTTCGATTTTTGTCATTCAATTGAGAAGTAACTCTCAACTTTGCAATTTGATACAATTATATTATCACATTCTATTTTTTGATATTCATTCGAGTGACAAATCCTGTAACTTTACCATTGATGCAATTTAATTCGATCACTTTGTCATGATCTTATAACTTTTCAATTAATACAAATTAAAGTAACTCTCTCATCATTATCAAAATGACGATTATATTGCATAATTTTTGTATAAGATTTTTACGGGATGTTACAACTTTTAATGTTTGAAGAAGAAAGATACGAAGCTTTAAAAGAAAGGTAGTTTATCTTTAAGGGATAAAGATTTTTTTATCGCAATAATCTTACCATGGATAAGGAAAAACTATATTTGTTGAAAGATATTGTAAATATGTGGTTCTCTAGACTTTAATTAGGATGTATCCAGCCTAGTTATTTAAACAATTAATCTGGTGTAAAGTGTAACGCGACCTCGTTATATCTAGCTCGAGTATGTATGCTGAAAATAAATAACACTATATATGTTGACGCATAAACCCTAAAAAAGGAAAAACCTCGGGCACCCTCGCCACAGGACAAGCCAATCCACTATCATAGGAAAGAGTTTATTATAGCTCGATATAATTAGTGATATCTCAATATACACTAAATATTCAAAAGGAAAACTTATAAAAGAACTCCCTCTTTTCATCTTTTGACATGTGACGTGCATTGCTCGTCTTCTCTTGCTATCGCACTCATACGGGAATGTACATCAAGCTTCCTATAGATCATCTGAACTCATCGTAGGAAACGAGACCTCCTAAACCTCTTCAACCTTGTGTGGGTAGTCCATCACACATATATATTGATCTTCTATTAATGCACTTTGAAGGGTTTGCCAAACAAACACAATATTTAGAACAAAAAAGTTCGGTTGTGAGATTAAATCTCGCAGATAGGTAGTGTGTTTGTCTTCTCTTCTCGATTGAGCTCTCGAAATATTGCAAGAATAATTATTGCTCAACTCTTGTATATCATCTAGTCGACCGACAAGAGAATATATAGGATGAACTTTGAATTCTTGTACAAGATAATAATTAAAGTTACCAAATCCATGTAGACAAAAATAAGGAAAGTTAGAATTTCATAATACCATAAACACATAAACTGTCCTAATCCTAATTGAACTTGTCATGCAAGAAGTTAAAACCTAATTGAATATGGTAATAACAATATAACTTAAATTAGGAAACTTTAAAAAATGCATGTGTTCGAAAATATCTTGGACTCCAAGAAAGTGTACACACGCCCCAACACTTTACTTTTTGGCCAAGACATAAATTTGCATGCTAAAATAAATATCACACATTAAATAAGTCATGCAAACATGTAACACTATTTGACACTTATCTAAAAATTAAGAATGCCAATTTTACAAAAGACTTTGTACTAACAATCTCCCCTTTTGTCTTTTCTAATTTTTGAAAACATATAGTAGCTCAAAGTATCAAAAACTTCCTAGGTGTTACAAAATATGTAAACAGTAAACACTCCCTCTTGGTAAGAAAACTTCCCCTAGGATATGTCAAAGAAAAAATCATGTAAAAACATATCAACAAATGTAATTCTTTATGCTAGATAAATCATGTCATGTGACTAATCTTCTTTCCATTTTTGACAAAGGGCAAAAGCCAAATGTATCCTACAGAAAATGTCAGTAAGATTAGAGCTAAGGTGGAAATATGAGCTCAAAACAATATTTCCTGCACCCAAGTGTTGTAGCATGCATAAGGAGTTTAAAACTTATAATCCAACAAAATATTAAAACAGAAATTAAAAACATAATAACAAAAATTTAAATGATTGTTTTAAAAAAGCATTAAATGCTTTTTGAGAATTTCTTCCTTCCTTCCTTCAAAATTTTCCTTTGATGTATGGCTTCATTCAGCTTTCTTAGATTTCTTGGCCTTCTTTTTCTGCTTCTTCTCCTGGTTATCATATTTTTCCGCTAGTCTCTTCTTCTTCTTCTTCTTTGGAGTAGCTGTTTTCGATGTATCTAGCTTGGGTTCTGCTATTGTTGGATCTACTGCATCTTGCTTCTGACTTGCTGCTGCTTGACAGTCTACTATTTTCAGATTTGCCCTTAGAAAAACTACAATGCCTTCATCTTTATAGGCAAAAGTTTGTCCATTTAAGAGCAAATAGTGAACCATCAAATTACACAAAGGATTAAAAACATTTAAAAATTCAAAATGTGAGTGCTGGAAGCTAGTGAACTATTTCCTGAATTCTGAAAGTTCAGCTTCCAGTCTGGATATATGCTACTTCAGCTCCTCTGTGTCTGGTTCTGCTGATGCCACAGAAGTAATAGATTGTGCTATAGGTTTGAACATTTTAGCACAATGATCCATTCTAAGCAGAGCTATATGCTATGACCAAATATCCCCTTGTATATCCTCAACTCCCCGATCTTTCAAATATTCAGAAATAATCCATGGAAAGGGTAGTTTGTTGGTTTTGGAATGCCTAGGACCACTGCCAAATATACAGCTTTTTATAAAATCATTCACATGTTGTTCCAGTCAATTGCCTTTTTTGTTGCCAGATGAAAGAGAAGAAGTGCCCCCATTCTATTCATTTTAGTCTTATGTGTGAGTGGATCCAGGTTAGTCATCACAAATTTGTGTAGTAGTTTGTATCTCAAGGACATCTATGCTACCCTAAAATCTGATCTATTAGCTGGCCAATTTGATCCAATCAATTCCTAGGCTATCTCATTATTGGATATATTATGTTCAGTATGTTCAGAAATATTAAATTGCCTAGCGCCTATCCAACCTCGCAGACTATTCGGCGTAAATCTGACCATTCTACCTCTCACATAAATTTTTGAACTAAATGAACATTTAGAGTCACCGCGATTCTTAGGAATATTAGTCAAAAATTTTCTTGCTAATGTCTCATTAGCCTTACCATGACAATCAAATAATTTTTCAATCTTAAAAAATTTGACCAGCTCTTCCAGACCATACTTCTCAAAATCAAAAAACATGATCTGTCTTTCATATCGAAATTTTCTAAAAATCACATATTTCTTGAAAAGCTTTGCAGTTTTCGAATCATGAAAACGGAAGTTATAAGGAACGAAAAAACCTCGTGCTGTTTTGATCTCAGTGCCCTTGAATTCCTTTGGATCATCAGGATGCGTTCTGACCTGATCTGAACCTTCTGGTGAAGAGTCTTCCGCAGACACATCCTAGTTTGGTAAGTCTGTTTCTTCACTTGATTCTGATTGAGCCTTTTTCTCGGACTCCCAATGACTATTCCTGTTGGTCTCGGTCTGGTGGGAATTTTTCTGGCTGTCTCAATTTTCTGTTTTCTCTTTTTAATCTCTTCCCTTTTCTTCTTCTCTTTATCTGAAAATACCTCAATAACCTTATCATCTGTAGAAAATTCCTCAGAATTTGCTTCTTATTCCTCAATCTCATACACTTTTTGATTTATCATTCACCTTTTTAGATTTCTGTTCTCTATTAGGAACAGATGTATCCTCCCCCGATGCTTCAGATTCTAACTTGTCAGAGTTGTCAGATGCTCCTCCTTCAAATTCCTCCTCCACAAAATGTGAAGAGGATTTATGCTGATCTACCGTCTCCTTCACTGGAGATTTCCTGTGTTCATCCTCAACAGATTGTTTTTGAACTTGAACTAGTTCTTCTTGCTATTGATTTTCCCCAAAATCGGTAGGGTTTTCATGATCCCTAGTGATTGATTACAATATCTCCTAAAGATTAGGGCTTCAAGAACATTCTCCTCTTGTTGAACATTCAGAACTGGAATTTCTGGTTGAATGATAGGTTGTTCAACTTCTGGTAATGGTGCTTGCTGTTCGACAATCGGTGGCACTGGTGGAATTGGGTTTTCTGGTGGTTGTGGCTGATTATTCTGATTTTCCTCTACAGATGGGTTTTGAATCTCCCCTTCAGACAATACCATTGCCCAAAGAGGGTCAATTTGGTAAGGAACTTCTTCTACTGGTTTCTCCAATTAGGGTACTAGCGTTGGATCTACGGACTCAACTTGTGGAATTTCTTGCTGTGGTTGCGCCAGAGGATGAATTTGCACTGGATTAACCATTGGTGTAGTGATTTCCGACGGGCCTTCGTTTGATTGTGCTTTCTTTGAAGTTCTGCCTCTATGACCACCACGTCCTCTTTTCTCCCTACCTCTAGCACCTGTTCCGGCAGTAGTTCCCTTTCTGACCATGATTCTCTCTGCTAAGATTTTTGAAAAGAAACATAAGAATAGTCGGAAAGTTTGGAGAAGTTTAGAGCAGTTAGTTTCTGAAAATGAGAGTTTTCAGTTAGGGTTAAGAAAAAGAGGGAAGGTTATGAAAATAAGAGGGAAACCGAAAGGTCTCGGTTGTTGTTTTTAAAAATTTATCTGTTAGAAATTTTAAAAACTGTACGAGCGGTTTACCTGTAATTACCACAGTTGTAAGCTCAGCAAAATGTGTGCTGCTTAACCCATCAACTAAAGTTTGAGATCCATCTAGGCTTAATTTATTCAGGCAAACATATACAAATTTAATGAACCAATCATTAATTTAATTAACAGTACTGAGAACTTCTTAAAATACCTGTTGATGTTCACATCATGAAGTATTCAGTAAATTGAACTGTTCTCAATAGAAGGAATTTATTTTTGAATGGAATTTATGTTGAATGTATCTTTTTATGGTCAATCTTGACTCCACTTTACACTTTGTGAGGACCAGACTTATTGAGCCTTATGAGTGATGCACAAGAAGACTTGTTGAATTTATTTTTTATGTTGAATTTATCTTTTTATGGTCAATTCTGACTCCACTTTGCACCTTGTGAGGACCAGACTTATTGAGCCTTATGAGTGATGCACAAGAAGACCGATCATCATCTGAACAACTCTTATAAAAAGAATACAACTTTTAAGTCAGCGGCTGGCTCGACTTTTTCTATAATTTTGAGTGTTGTCTTCTAAGGGTAAAGGTAGTTGTAGGCACTCAAAGACTTAGTTGACTGGTAGCTTTTGCCCTTACTGAATCTGCCCCTTAGACATTATTAGTCGTATGTAGTGTCGAATAGTGTAGATACTGACCATAGGTCTACAAGAAAATTATGACCCTCAATCAGTAACCCTTTATAGTGCAAAGCAGAAAGGACGTATTCTATCCTTTTTATGCAGTTTATCTTTATGGAATAAGGAGAACAAGTTTTGACTAATCTCTTCAGGATACGTCCTTCTCTGGGTATCTCAGTGATATCCTGCATATATATAAATGATTTGATTAATATGATCATAAATGACACACAAATCTCATAATAATATGAAAATGTAAAGAATAAAAACTTTCTGTTTTCTAATATTTTCTCATTTTTCACCCTTTTTTTAATATGTACATGTAATGCAATTTTTCTTTTCCATGATGTTGAGCCTATTAAGGCTATATGCAAATGCCAATCTATTTTCTTAGGCTTTCAAACCTAAATACATCCAATGCTTTAGTAAACAGATCTGTAAACTGATCCTCTGTCTGAACATGCTATAGGGCAAACACTTTTTATTCAATAAACTCTCTTATGAAATGATGTCTTATGTCAATATGCTTAGTCCTAGAATGTTGAACTGGATTTTTTGAAATGTTTATAGCACTTGTGTTATCACAGAAAACAGTGGCCTGATATTGGGAAATTCCATAGTTCTCAACATCTGTTTCATCCAAAAAAGCATATGCAACAACTTCTTGCAGCTATGTATTTTGCTTCTGCTGTGGAGAGTGAAATGGAATTTTTCTTTTTGCTCATCCAGGCAACCAGGTTGTTCCCTATGTAGAAACATCCTCCTGAAGTACTTTTTCTGTCATCAACATTGCCAGCCCAATCTGCATCTCAGTATTTAGCAAAATTAGCATTGGTATCCTTAGAAAACCATATGCCATACTTTGTTGTTCCATTGACATATTTGATAATTCTCTTAAACACAACCAGATGTGTCTCTCTCGGCTTTAACTGATATCTTGCACAAACCTACTCTGAAAGATATGTCCGGCCTGCTTGCTGTCAGATTGAGTAGACTTCCAATCATGCTACAATATAAAGTAGGATCAATCTCCTTTGCATAATCATTCTTTGATAATTTCATATTGGTAGCCATTAAGGTTCTCATTAGTTTAGAATCTTCCAAGACAAACTTCTCTAACAGATTTCTAGCATACTTTGTCTGAGATATAAATATGCCAAATATGTCCTGCTTCACATATAATCCCAAGAATAATGTAAGTTCACCTACCATACTTATTTCAAATTATATTTGCATTGTCTTGACAAATTCCTTTGTTTTGGCTTCTCATGTTGATCCATAAACAATGTCATCCACATATATTTGAGCAATAATGATTCCCTTCTTCAATAGCTTAATGAATAAGGTCTCATCTGTACCTCCTCTATAGCAGCCTTGTTTAAGAAGAAATATGGTGAGTCTTCCATACCAAGCTTTGGGAGCTTGCTTTAAGCCATATAAAGCCTTCCTCAACCTTTTAAAATGACCAGGATACTGTAGATTAGTGAATCCTAGTTGTTGCTCAACATATGCTTCCTCATTCAGAATGCCATTAAGAAATGCACTCTTCACATCCATCTGATATAGCTTAAATCCCACATGACATGCTACTGCAAGTAGTAATCTGATTGACTCAAGTCTGGCTACTGATGTAAATGTCTCATCAAAATCTATACCTTCCATCTGGGTATAGCCTTACGCAAGAAGTCTTACTTTGTTCTTGATAATCTTGCCTTGTTCATCTGACTTGTTTTTGAAGACCCACTTAGTTCCAATAACATTGCCATCAAAGGGTCTTGGCACTAGTTCCCAAACTTGATTCAGTTCCTCTTGTATTGCTTGAACCTAATTTTCATCATGTAGTGCTTCTTTCACATTTTTAAGTTCAACCAGTGAGATGTAGCACATTTGACTAAATTCTTGTTGAAACCTTTTTCTAGTCACCATCCCTTCTCTTCTGGATAGGATGTTATCAACTGGATATGCCATTTGAATTCTAGTAGATAGCCGTCTTCCAAGTTCGGGTTTTGAGACGTGTGCTCTTCCGATCTATTCAGATTCAGATTCTGTAATTTGATCATTCCTACCTCAGCTGGATGTATCTAGCTCAGGATCTGCATGTCCTAATATGGTTGACCGAGTCTAGATGTGTCCTGACTTAGTTCTGTCAGTTTGATTCTGCACTGTGATGACTTCCAGATTTTCAATTTCAATTTCATGTGAATAAATGGAATAGTCAGCTGTATCATCAACTTTAATATTTACAGACTCAATAATATTCTGAGTACGCATATTATAAATTCTATAAGCCTTAGAATTCTCAAAATATCCAATAAAGACTCCTTCATCAGATTAGGCATCAAATTTACCTAGGTGATCTTTATCACTCAAGATATAACATTTACTACAAAAAATATGAAAATACTCAACCTAGGTTTTTTGTCTTTCCAAATTTTATATGGAGTCTGATTAGTTCGAGGTATAAGTGTCACTCTATTAATGATGTAACATACAGTGTTAATTGCTTCAGCCTAAAACTTAGCAGGTAATTTCTTGCTATTAAGTATAACTCTAGCCATTTCCTTCAAGTTCCTATTTTTTTCTTTCAACTATACCATTCTGTTCAGAGGTTCTAGGTGCAGAAAACTCATGCATGACACCATATTTTTCATAGAAATCAGAAAAGTCAGAATTATCAAACTCTTTGCCATGATCACTTCTAATTCTTTTCAATGTAACACCTTCATCTAAATATTTATTTGTGAGCTTCTGGAACAAAACACAACATCTGTCAAATGTATCAAATTTTTCTCTAATAAAATCAACCTATGTATATCTAGAGAAATCATCAACATAGACATAAATGTACCTTTTATCTCCTATACTCTTAGTTTGGATAAGACCCATAAGACCTATGTGTATGAGTTCAAGAATTCCTGAGGTAGATAAGTGCTGACCTGCCTTATATGAATTCCTAGTTTGCTTACCTTTCTAGTATGGTTCACATATGCTTTCAAGAGATGTTTTCAATTATGGAATACCTCTAAGAGCTCCACTTTTGGTCAATTTGAGTAAACTTTGATAGTTCATGTGAGCCAATCTCTTATGCCAAAGTTCTGTAGATTTAGTACTAGTAACTTTACAAATAAGCTTTGGGTTCAAAATATAACATTTATCACAAGACCTAACACCTTTAAGTAAAGTTTGTCCAAGAAAGTTTGATTCAGTATCAAGATAAAAAACTTTAGACTCAGTTTTGGAAAATAGCACTCTAAGATTAACATCACACAATTAACCAACACTCAAAAGATTAGTTTTTAAACCAGAAACAAATAAAACATCTTTTAGAGTGGATAAGCCTTCAATGCAGATATCTCCAGATCCATCAATATGACCTTGTTGTCCATCTCCAAATGTAACCAAACATGTTTCGCCTCTATAGAAATTGGACAGCAGCTCCAAGTCACCTGTCATATGTCTACAACAACCACTATCAAAAAAACAAGTGTTAGGGATTAAAGAACTTAAAGATAATTTTACGACATAACTCTTCTAATCTCCTTTTTTCACCCAAACCTATTTTACCCTACCTTTTGCTTCAGGTATTTTGACTTTGTGCGTATTGATCAAGTTTATGTATTTTTGACAATTAAAAATATCATGACCAAATTCGCTACAAAGGTTACAGTTTACATGTCTGACCTTGCCATACACATTGGAGTTTTTAACTGGTCTGACAACAGTAGGTTAGTTTGTGGAGTCTCACTATTGCTGCTTTGGTGGACTGTTCTTCTGGATAGTTCTGCTCGAAGAGGGTCCAGATGTATCCTGCTTGGGTCCAAAATTCTATTCTTGTCCTGTAGATTCCTTTTGGAAGTTCCCCTGATTCTTTTACAAAAACTGCCTGCTAAACAGCTTTTCTTTTTCCTTTATATCCTAGTCCAGATGTATCCTCTGAAGGTCTTTCATACTTCAGGACTTCATTCAACCTTACAACTCTAATTGTCAATTGTTTGATTCTTTCATTAGCATGCCCCAGATCAGTTGTAAGCTGATTGATCTGCTCATCTTTTTGTTCAATGGATTTGTACAGATCTCTCTTTTCATCATCAAAGAATTCCATCATCACTTGAAGCATTTCATATTTATCTTGTTCTACCCCAAGTTGATTCTGTAGTGCTACACAGTTGGGACAGGATATCTCCTCACTTGTAGATGGTTTTGCTGTGTTAGCAGTGGGGTAGTTTGTTGAACTGGGTTGAGGCTAGACATGTGCTATCAGAATAGTAATATGTTCTTCTGATGAAATCTCTAATCTTGAGCTAGACACGTCCTCCTCGTCTTCACTCCAGGTAACTTTCATTGCCTTTTTTCCTTTCTTCTTTTAGGTATTTGCACATTTTGCTGCAATATGCCAGCAACCTTCACATTCATTGCATCATATTCTGCTAGTAGTTTGTGTCTTAGGAATAAAGTTGCTCCTCGGTTTTCTATAGCTAGATTTCCTCTGTTGATTTTGCTATTGCTCTCTATCTTATTCAAATCCTTCATCTGATACGATCTTTGAGGCTTGTATTGATTTTGGAATCTCTTACCTTTTTGCTGTTTGTTTTTCAAGAATTTCTTGAATTGTTTGGTGAGGAGTGCCAAGTTGTCTTCTTCATCATTTTCTTCCTCAGTTTTAGAATCTTCCACCTTGCTTTTGAATGCAATCCCGGGTTTCTTCTCCTTTTTTTCTTGGATATGTTCAGCTCGTATGTTAACAAGGATCTCACAAGCTCTTCAACCTTTATCTCGTCCACATCCTTGCTTTCTTCAATGGCTGTGACCTTCGTATGGAATCTATTTGGCAGAGATCAGAGGATCTTTTTAACAATCTTCCGCTCAGAATATATCTTGCCTAAAGCTTGTGCTTGATTGGTGATTTCACACAACTTATCATAGTAGTCCTTGAATTCTTCATTGTCCTTTATTGTGATCTGCTCAAACTCAAGAGTAAGTATCTGAAGCCTTGAGGACTTGACTGTAGTTGTTCGTTCATTAGCAACTCGAAGATTATCCCAAGCTTCCTTAGCAGTCTTGCAATTAGTAACAAGTCTGAACTGATTTTGATCTACAAAGAAAAAAATAGCATTTAAAGCTTTAGAGTTCCATCCACATGCAGTATTTTCTTCAGTAGTAAATTGAGCATCGGGCATAATAGAAACAATACCATCTGTTGCAGTGACAGTGGGTGCTGCGTAACCAATATGAATAGAAGTCCAAGCCCTATTATCTATAGACTAAATATAAATTTGCATATGAACTTTCCAATAGGCATAGTTGCCTAGGATAGGTGGTTTAATAAAGGATGTATCCATGTCTAGATGAACCTAACCTCACTAATAACTTAAGTGAACCCGTTCTGATACCAACTGTGAATATGTTGCTCTCTAGACTTTAGACTTTAATCAGGATGTATCTTGCCTAGCTATTTAAACAATTAATCTGGTGTAAAGTGTAACGTGACCTAGTTATGTGTAGCTCGAGTATGTGTGCGGAAAATAAATAACACCAGATATGTTGACGCGGAAACCCTAAAAAAGGGAAAAACCGCGGGTACTCTTGCCATGAGACAAACCAATCCACTATCACAGGTAAGAGTTTAGTACAGCTCGAGGTAATTAGTGATATCGCAATATACACTAAACATTCAAAAGGAAAACTTATAAAAGAACTCCCCATTTTCACCTTTTGACATGTGACGACGTGCGTTGCTCGTCTTCTCTTGCTATAATGCTCACGCAGAAATGTACATCAAGCTTCTTAGACATCACCTGAACTCATCGTGAGAAACAAGACCTCCTAAACCTCTTCAACCTTGTGTGGATAGTCCTTCGCACATATATGTTGATCTTCTATCAATGCACTTTGAAGGGTTTGCCAAACAAACACAATATTTAGAACATGAAAGTTCGGTTGCAAGATTAAATCTCACAGATAGGCAGTGTGTTTGTCTTCTCTTCTTGGTCGAGCTCTCAAAATATTGCAAGAATAATTATTGCTCAACTCGTGTATATCATCAAGTCGACCTACAAGAGAATATATAGGATGGACTTTGAATTCTTGTATAAAACAAGAATTAAAGTTACCAAATCCATGTAGACAAGAATAAGGAAAGTTAGAATTTCATAATACCATAAACACATAAACTTTCCTAATCGTAATTGATCTTATCATGCAATAAGTTAAAACCTAATTGAATATGGTAATAACAATGTAACTTAAATTAGGAAACTTTAATAATGCATGTGTTCGAAAATATCTTGGACTCCAAGAAAGTGTACACACGCCCCCAACACTTTACTTTTCAGCCAAGACATAAATTTGTATGCTGAAATAAATATTACACATAAAATAAGGTACGCAAACATGAAACACTATTTTGACACTTATCTAAAAATTAGGAATGCGAATTTTACAAAAGACTTTGTACTAACATATATGATGAGGTAGCCATTGGTATTAAAAATGTAAAAGGAAATACAACCATGCCACACATAATAAGAGAATGGATTGATAAAGAATTAGCTAAAATTAAAAAAAAAAAACTTATTAGAGATAAAACTAAGAATGTAGTCACCGGAGGATTCAAGTTATGATCAAGGGATGCTTTAGAGATGGAATGGATATTCCTATAAAATTATACATAATGGTTAATAGAATTTTACATGATCCTTATGATGCTCTTCTTGGAGAATCAGGAAATATAGTTTGTAAAAAGATCATATTTACCGTAAGACCTAATTTTGCAATAAACTTCTTGTACGAAAACGTGAATCTAGGATTAAAAATTTATCATAAAATTGATAGATTAGCATTACCTCCATGAAGTAAGGCGATGTCACTACATTGTTAAAGCATTATATGCTTTCACCACTACCCATTAGAAAGAAATTAATAAGGAATCAAGAGAATTTGTAGAAATTCACGATGATTTTAGGGAGATAGCAATTTGCACAACCAACAATACTAAATAAGCACAATGTCACATTACCACAAGCCATTCTTTAACTTTCATCAATATGCTAGAAGAATATGCAATAATCAAAGTAATCAAGGAATAATTATACAAGACCCTTTAGGACAACTAATTGCTAAAATGCCTGGAAGAATAATAGAAAGAAGTATGAGTACTAGAGACCACCCAAGTACAAGTTATCAGCAAATGATACGCATGAGTAACGAAAATACTCATACATGGAGTATTGTGAGAAAGATAATTTTTCATCTTAGCAGAATATGTCAATCGTCAAAATAAGTATGAAGAAATTGTTGCCCTTATAGAAACAGGAGCAAATACTAGTCATATTAGAGGAGACCTAACAAGTCATATAGAAGAGGAAGGTCTACCTCAAGCAGTAACCTTTACAGATTATCATGGAATTAAATATAAAATAAAAACATTTGTCAATCTTCAATTGTGTCTAATAGATATAGTCGGAGAACAATATAGGTTACCCTTAAAATTCACAAGGATAATAGATAGGGAAGAGCTAAGGCAAGATTAGTGATAGACTATAAGAAGCTTAATGCTAAAACTGAGGATAATACTTATAAGTTGCCCATAAAGGATTTATTAATAAAGGAAATCCAAACCAATAAAATACATTCAAAATTTGACTGTAAGTCAAGATATTAGCAGATTAGATTAGAAGAATCCAAACCATTAGATGGCTTTACAACACCAAACCTTCTAGGACAATTCGAGCGGAATGTGATGCCATTTGGATTAAACAATGCGCTAGCAATATTTCAACAAAGAATGGATAAAATAATTAGGTTAATTAGGAAATTCTACATTGTATATGTTGTAGCAACCAGCTTTTTTTGTAAATGAAAATTTTTCTATTTAAAGCTTTAAAAGAATTTAAGCATGTCGCTACCACCCTAACCTGTTATTTTAATATTGCTCACGATAAAAGTTTAAAGAATTTTTGCGTCGCTCGTCTATTTTATTTTAAAGATAGCACGAGTTTATAAAAAACTGGGTCTCGTCTTTGAGTTAAAATTCGGGTCCAATTATTTATTGACTTCAGATATTTGCGTACGACATCCAACTTAGCGTTGAGTTAAAATGATCCAGCTTCTTAGTCCAAAATTCAAAATCTAATATAAATTCAATTCATATATAATTGAGAAAATTAGGTCAACCGCTGTTTTTTATTTCAAATATTGAAAAATACTTGCTAATATGATTAACATGAAGGAATACGCCTAAATTCCATCAATTACCGAAAAATTACGTTCATAATTTCTATTGGATGAAGGCTTTAATTAGCCTTTTATTTACTTTACCTTTTTTTTTTTTTTTTTTGGTTCTCTTCCATCTCTTTGGTCTCCTCCTGTTCCTTCTCTCGTGTGGCTTGTGACCTGTTTTACACACAACTTTTTAATTAAAATAAATATATATGATTTTATATATATGTAACTTCAATGGTAACTTTTTCTCTGTATGAATTTCCACATGCAACTTTTTAATCTATGATTTTTTAAAATTACACGGCATGCAATTTTTGTGTAAATTTATGATTCTAATCTCTATGCGACTTTTTAATAAAAAAGTTACATGGGACGTGACTTTTTACAACTAACTATAAGTCATGTATGTAATAAATGTCAAATAATTATTATGTGACTTTTTAAAATAAAAAGTTACACGATACATAACTTTTGTGTAAATCTACGATTTTAATCTCTATACGACTTTTTAATTGAAAAACTTGCATAGGACGTGATTTTTTATAACCATATCTAAGTCATGTAGTAAATGTCAATGACTTAAAAAAGAAGTTATATGAAACGTGACATTTTACAACTTATTTTAAGTCATGTATGCAGCAAAATGTCAAATAATTAATCACAGTGAGACTTCTTAAAAGAAAAGTTAAAAGACACATGATTTTTTGTGTAAATCTATTATTTTAATTTAATGTGACTTTTTAATTAAAAAAGTTGCATAGAATGTGACTTTTTACAACCCTCTCTAAGTCACATATGTAGTAAATTCCAAATAATTATTATACGACTTTTTAAAATAAAAAGTTACACCACACGCGATGTTTTGTAAATCTACGATTTTAATCTCTATGCGACTTCTTAATTAAAAAAGTTACATAGAATGTGACTTGTTACAACTGATTCTTAATGACTTTTGTAGTAAATGTCAAATAATTACTATGCGACTTTTTAAAACAAAAAGTTACACGAAATGCAATTTTTTTGTAAATCTATGATTTTAATCACTATGCAACTTTTTAGTTGAAAAAGTTATATGGAACGTGAGTTTTTAATTGAAAAAGTCATATGTGTTACTATCTAATTAAAAAGTCACATATGTATGTGGTGAAATTAAAAAGTCACATATAGGTTAATAAACTATTAATTAGAAAATCATATTAAAAATCCCAGTAAAATGCATGCTGTGAAAAATAAACTTTAAACATGTTCATAGCCAACAATTGCCGCCACTGTGTAATGATTTCTGCCTTATTCGTATAAGCCACTACTTTTGGCCGTATTTTCCTAACTGAATTTTGTTTTTGCGGTAATTCTCTAATCATCCCCAAGAATTTAAGCCCAAATTCAAGGAAAAAAAAAATTTTGGGGGCTTTAGGTAAAATGGTCAAAATTTGGCTACCCACTAAGCAATACGCCACAAAAGGAGGAAATAGCATAAATACACTTTTCATCATCATAAATAGGCAGCGTATTTTTGGAATAAAATTATACAGCCAAAATAAAAAAATTACAATTAATAATTAACCCATCAATAATCTGGATAATGCAGTTACACACATAATTAGGTCTGTTGGAATAATCTGGATAATGCATCAATTATTAATTTGAATATCACTCTTTACAATAAAAATTCAAGTATATATACATGTGGGAATTAGATAAATCAGAATTTTCAATTCTGATAAACAAGAAATGTGAAGCTCTCCCTCTACAAAACTATCTACTAATCATTCAGCGTCCCAAGTATGTTCCAGTATCAATTTGCTTCCATTTTTGTTAATCATTAGAGTATTCCATGTTTCATTTAGCGTCAAACAAATATGTTGATCACAACACATTTGGTATCTTGATTCCTACATATTGTTCATACAATGAGCTGGTTGCACATGTTCACAAAGAGATGGAGATTGAATCAAATAACTGTTTGTTCGGATTGAAATACCACTTGGAAAGATTCTAGTCCCCTCGAAATAGTTGCATTCAATTAACTGTAAAAAAAATTAAGATTTTACAGACCAGTTAATGCTTCAAAAACTAAAAATCTATGAAAATCAGATCTAAAACTATATTCGATTACATCTATATTACGTAAAATATAAATAAAAAATTACATTAAGATATTATAAAATAATTAATAAATCTGATAATAAATATTTAACACCTAAAAAAGTGGAGTGTAAATCTAATAATAAATAGTGTAAAAGTGCAAAAAAAAAAAAAAAAAAAACTAGCATACAAATGCGAAACATGACCCAAAAAATATTGTGAGACATAATTTCCTCAAAAAATTTATATTTAGTCGAAAGTGGGTTTGAGCTTGTTTTCTAAGCATCCATATGAAGCCCAATTTTAATTCAAGCCCAGATTTAGAGTCCAAAGTTGATAACCCTTTTTCATGGAAACTAAGCTTAGCCAAACAAGCCCTTGACTAAGTTGGAAGTATCTGATGAAGCTTGCCCAACTGATAGTACCGCTCACACCCCCACTCCTTGATTTTTCTCTGCCAATCTCCCTACAATTCAGCAGCAATGTTTCTATCATAGGGATATATATATATATATATATATATATGGTTGTGCAAGCTTCCCCTTCATTCCACAAGAGAAATTAGCAATTCACGCTCTGCCACCATACATTCAGAAACATTCATACACTCACATACACATAGCAAGTTACTGTCAAGCACTCGAAAATTCGACATAGAAAACACACATTTCCACTCCTCGTTTCAGTAAAGTCTCTAATACACACACTCACAGCTACATACATATACAATATATACAACTCAAAGCACAGACATAGTTCATTCGTCTTCTGCAAACATTGCATATCTTCGAAGGTACACATACACATGACATTGTAATCATACACAACATCATGACCCGTACTTCACAAGAACACGCCATTGCTGCTTGTTTTTTAGCCAACTCTAATCTGTCCACCCACTTCGTTTTTGCTGCTCTCTACCCTTCGACCAAGCATCCGCCATTCATCACCTTTCTTCGTCCCTTCATTCATAACAATATCCCAGTTCAGTCAACATCCAATTCAAGAAATAAAAAAGAGAGAAATCAGAAACAGAAACAAGGTAGCTGGGAAACTAGCACCGCCGCAACTGCCGGCCACTGCCGTAAGCTACCATCACGCACCACCACTTATTTCAGCCCCAAATTTTCACCATAGAAACCAAAATTTAATGCCCGAAGAACCTAGTTAACTTACCTTTCATAAATCAGCTCTCCAACAACAACACAACTAAAATTCCAAACACCAAAACACTAGAAATCAATTGAAAAGCAAATATTCCCAACTATAATCGAGTAAACTCAATGGTAAAATAGGATATAACATGTAAATATAAATCTGAGAAGGAAATCCACAAACCAACAAATTCAACCAGCACCAACATTCAAACAATCATCACCAACAACTGAATTAAACTAATAATCAAATAAACTAATTCAGACAGTTCAAACATAATTCTTGACATAGCAACTTATATTGTGTTAGAGCATGATTAATGTAGAGGGAAAAAAGCTAAGGGGAAAAAACTTATTTCTAAATAATGTATAGGGGGAAATCTAGTGATTATAGTATTAGAGGATTTTTTTATTTGTTAAAACTTTTTTACAAATTATTTTGTCATTACTTTTTTTATCATACAATTAATATTCAATTTTTTACAAAATATTTTTTTTTTTAAAATTTACTATATATGTTTTTGAAGGAAGAAAGTGAAGGGGGGGGGGGGGGGAAGTAAAAGAGGGGTTAACTTACCTTTTCCCCCATCCAAAATGACTTTTTCCCCTTTTCCCTGACACATTAATTGGTTTTGTTGGGGAAAAAATCAAATTAATAGTGCTTTTAACCAGCTATACATTGCATCTATTGACTGAAATTACAAAGAAAGTAAGACTAAAATGAGAACATAAGAAGAAGAGTTAAGGGACGAAGAGTAGAAATTAGATTTGAGATGAGGAAGAAAAGAACGAGAGGAAAACGAGGGGTCTGGTTTTGATATTTTTCCAATCTCCTCTTTTCTCTCTCTTAATGTATTTATATAGTGCATAATAAGATGTGTTATTTGGCAATTAACAAAAGTGCGAAATACAAAATGGCACTTTCTACCCCCTCATGACATCACTTTGGTCGATTTCTGCCGAAAAACTCATTTTTTTAACTAGAATTTCTTAAAGCCCAACCGGAATTCTCGAGACTCTTCTGCCGTTCAAACTCCCCCAGCCGCGAAACTGAACACAAATCACCTCTCCACTGTCCTCGAACCCGCGAACCTCAGCCAAAGCTTTAAACCATTTCCCACCGAGAACCACCATTACAAACCATACTCCCTACTCGAACCCGCTACACCTTTGAGCCTTAGTCGAACCCCCCAAGTCTCAACCGCATTGCCTGTCACTCGAACCACAGTCATCGACCATTGTCATTGATTTCAAACCTAGACTCCATTGAGATCGGAAGAGCACACGCTCTTTCTTACTCTCCAATCGCTCATCTCTCTTTACTCTGCGTTCAAACAAATTGGGGAAAAGGTGTTAGGGATTTTGATTTTGATTTAATTCCCTTTTGTCATTAAGTCCCCATGTTTAATATGTGTCTGTTCTAGTCCCTAATGTTTTAATTTCTTTTATTCCAGTCCTTATGTCTTATTTTCATTTAAATTATTCCTACAACTTTTATTCGAGCCGATTTCAGTCCCTGAAGCTTTGTTAGTTGTTTGAACTACTCCCAGTGGTTTTATAAAGTTCCGTTTTAGTCTCAAAAGTTTTATAAAATTATATTTTAGTCCTAAACTTTCAAGTTGAGTTATTTTAATCCAAAATTTCAAAGTTCATATTTACTTTAATTCTATATTTCTATTTAGTTTTTATCTAAGCTAGTACGACAATTTCTAGCTTTAATTATCATTATTATTTATCTTGTCTAGACGAGGCGCGTGAGTTGGCGCATAATTGACTGCCTTTTTGCTCAAAGTCGAAATGGAAAAGCTTATCAAGGTAGCTTCCTTTACTTAGTTGTTTTCAAAATTATGTATGCACGATTTATGAAAATTATGATGTAATTACATGTTATGTGTTTATACATGTGTTTATGTGATTTATAGAATTGATATAAAAATAGGCGCGTAATATAGCTCACCTTAATAGGAAGTCCACAAATTTAGCTCGCTAGTTTGGCGAGCCCACGGACATAGATAAATTAGCTTGTTTGAAATGGCAAACCAACATATTTAATTGCTTGTGTACATGTGTTTTCCGATCTCATAATATGTATTGCATGTTTAAAGTTAGTACGCAAAATCTACTGTTCGAAGCACTCACTATTTATATCAAAACATTTCAGGTTCTGAGGCTGGCAGCGACTTGACTGGAAATGGCAAATTGGGAAAATTGAGTTATTGATTAACTATTAAATAATGTTTTATTCTGTTTGAATAATTATAAACTACATAATTGTTATTTCAAAGTTAGAACATTTGTTAACTGTTGACAATAGTTTTATTTGGAATCATTGGAACTCAAGTTTGAGCAATGATATGAAATGTGATTGGTTTTTATGAGATGTTATTTAAAAAAAAAAAAATCGGCACTTATTTATATAATTATATAATTGTTTAATTTCCACTTTTTTTTAAAGAAGTAGAATAGATTTATTAGCGTCTCAGGTGCTTAGAACTCGGGTTGTTACATATGTAGATGGTATCCTAATACATAGCAAAAGTTTAGGAGAACATCTAGAGCATCTTAAAAAGTTCTATTATCTAGCAAAAAGATATGAATTAGTATTATCAAAGAAAAAAAGTAGAAATAGCTAAGGAACAAATTGAATTCTTAGGATATAAAATCACAAATAGTAAGATTATTCAACAACCACATATTGGTCAAAAGATAATGGATTTTCAAAAATAATAAGGGATGTGATAGGTGTTTTATTAGATTGTTTAATTTCTCCACACTAGTAGTTATTTATGTGTTTTATTATGTTGAAGTACTTATTTATGTTTGGTTTGTTTATTTATTGTAGGATCAAGAGAAAAATAAAAAAGAATCGATTTTGGATGTGTTCTACAAGCATTTTGGAGGTCTAGGACTAAGCTGGCCAAAAATAGAACATGAAGGGTCGAAATAAAAGAAACAACATTGCAGAATCGCGCAGAAACAGGCAGATAAAGCAGGGCTGGCGTAGTGTTCAGCTGTACGCCCGCATCGTCTCTCAGTACATCAAGAAGAATGGCCTATGCGGCTGCACGGATGTCCTTGTGCGGCCACACAGTAGCTTTCACGAATTCTTTTTTTTTTTTTCCTTGTTCGTCTAGAAGTCTTTTTATGGTATTTCTTTCACACGATTTTTTCTAGTTTTCTTAGGGTTTTTAGACCCTATATAAAGGAGTCAAGTCTTAGGAATAAAGGATAACCCCTATACAATTTCATAGTTTTTATTTTTCTCTTCTTCGAAGACAAAGTTCGGAGCAAGGTATTTCTTTCTTCCTCCGGTTCAAGGGGACGTTGTTGCTACTCCTTGCACTTAATTAATCAATTACAGTAACGTTGATTCTTACTCTTTTGTAAAATTGCTTGCGTTATTCTATTTTCCATATTTATGAATATTGATTATTTGATCTAGTTTAGGCCTGCTATATTGAGCAATTGATTTTCTATTGCTAAAATTGGGGTTTCGATCCTTAATTACTATATCTCCTAGCTCTTAAGTAGCAGCTAATGATTGTTAATCATTAGGGATAACTCAACCTAAGTTAAATAGATCGAGCTTGTGAATTTATTGCTTAGATTAACTTATTTTCCTAATTCTTCATACAATCGTTGTTCTAAGTCTAGAAAGCTGATTCTAGGTTGTCCAAACGATTAGATCTAATTGAAGAGCTTATTTTGATTAGATATACTTAAGGGAAAAACTGGGTAGCAGAGCTTCTTGTTGCCTAGAGTTAATAGTTTTGCAAGAAAGGAGGAATAACAATACAATTGATTACTATCTTTTATGTGAAGTGAACAACTGAACCAAGAACTGGAGTTAACGTGTGTGTTTTCTCTTCTTTATTATTTGCTTTCTTCTTTTACTTTTATTAATTTTAATTCAACCTTTACAAAACGCCCCTTTCTACTAGTTGACACAAGACACTTTGATTATTCCAACGTTCTCTGTGGGTTCGACCCTTACTCTCCACTTCTATAAGTTATTCTAATTTCAGTTGAGTAAGATATTTATAATTTTGGCTCATTCAACACGTGACCAAGTTTTTGGCGCCGTTGCCGGGGAATGGTGTGATTGATTTGAGTATTCTTGTGTTAACTAGTTTCATTTTTATAATTATTTTTGTTATTTTCTTTATCTTTGAATGACTAAAACTCGTTCCTCTAATCAAAATCTATTGTTGTTTGACCAAGAGATCGAACGGACTTTGCGAAGGTTGAGAAGAGAATCTAGGCAATCCACAGCTAACGAAAAGATGGCCGCCGCTAACAATAACCAAACTTTGAAACAACTAGCTGCTCCAAATCTTACTCAGCAGCCTCTCTGCATTACTGTTCTGACCCTACTAGAAAATACAACCTTTGAACTCAAATCTGGGCTAATTCACTTACTGCTTCTTTTCATGGTCTCGCAGGTGAGGATCCTCATTAGCATCTCACTGAATTTCATGTAGCATGCTCGAGCATGAAACCACCCACAATCACAAAAGAGCAAATCAAGCTGCAAGCTTTCCTATTCTCACTTAAAGATGCAGCTAAGGATTGGCTCTACTACCTACCATCGGGCACCATAACAACATGAGATGTGATGAAAAAAATATTCTTGGAAAAGTATTTCCCTGCATCGAAGGCTGCAAATATAAGAAAATAGATTTGTGGGATACGACAGCACCAAGGAGAATAGTTATATGAATATTGAGAGCGCTTTAAAAATCTCTGTGCAAGCTGTCCGCACCATCAAATCAGTGCCCAACTCCTGATTCAATACTTTTATGGAAGACTAATGCCAATGGATAGGAGCATGATAGATGCAGCCAGTGGTGGTGCTTTGATTTCTAATATGGCTAAGAATTCTCAGCAATTTGGTACTTGGAATGATGCGCCTATCAGGAGGGTGAATGAAGTACAAAATTCATTAATTGAAAATCAAATATTTGAACTCACTTCTCTTGTTAGACAACTTGCTGTAGGAAGCACACAACAGGTGAAAGCTTGTGGAATATGTTCAATAGTGGGGCATCCAACTGATGTCTGCCCAATGTTGCAAGAGGAATATACTGCACAAGTGATTGTAGAGGGACCCCCTCTATACCAGAGCCGATCCTATGATCTGTACTCCAACACTTATAATCCTGTTTGGAGAGATCACCCCAATCGAAGCTATGGAGGGAATCGACCCCAGAATCTTTCCTACTAGGCAACCAGGATAGTTCCTACGAGGACCACAACAACCTCCTAACCCAGGTATGCCCTTAGAAGAGATAGTTAAAACACTGGATACTAATACTTTGCAATTTCAACAGGAAAAAAAAGCCAGCATTCAAAACCTGGAGAACCAGATGAGCCAAATGGTAACTGCCATTAATCGATTGAAGGCTCAAATAGGAGGGAAATTGCCATCTCAACCTTAACTGAATCTGAAGAATGAATGATGAAGAAGGTCCAAACAACAACATTCTATTGTAGAAGACCTATACCACCTAGCCACTCAAACGCTAGGTCGAGCCAACGAAGTTAAATAAAGGCGCTACTTAGAAAGCAACCTAAGAAGGGAGTATTTTTATTTTTAGTGTTACATATTTCTAGCTTTCTCGTTGTTTCTTTTCATTAGTTTGTTTAGATTTTTAAGTATACATTCCCTTTTATTTTTATTTTTGAAAATTGATATGGGTCTTGAAGGAGGAAATTAGGTAGTTAACATTCTTTGAATTCAAATTCTAAAAAAAAATGGTCAAATTGGCAGCGCTTGGTGCGCCCGCGGTAAGCCGTTTTTATGGAAAAAAATTGTGAACAAATCTGGCAGTGTGCCCAGCGTGGGCGCACTACTGGTCTGGTGCGCTAGAAAAAAATTTTCTGCATTTTCTTTATTCCTTTCCCTCTTTCTATTTTGTTTGATTCTATATTAAGGACAATGTAGAGTTAAGTATGAGGGAGGAATTGCTTCTTGTTCCGTATATTTTTAATTGCATGCTTTAGGTGTTTTTACTGCTTTCATTGTTCAGTTTCGTGTTTTTGTCTTTTTTTTTTAATCTCGATTGGATATGAGGAAAATTCTTGTTAATTTCTGAAATTAAAAGAATGGTAGCTTAACTGGAATTAGGATTTTAAGCAATGCTAGAGTAAGAGAAAAAAAATAATAATAAAATTTCACTTTTGGCCTAGAGAGATTCATAACATGATTAAATAAGTGATCTCTCGCCTTCTATTTATTTGTTTTGCCTAGAATTGGTTATGACTGGATTAGGTTGACTAATTTAACCTAGTGAGATTTTTGAGCCTTAGACTGATACATTGATATCAGTCTTACTTTCTTTGTTTTTGTGTGATATTCTTCCATGGGTTTATTTCTTTAGAACTTGCTTTATTTCCCTTTGAGGCTGCATTGCTACATGCATGACATGAATATGATTAAGGCACTCTTTCTTGTTTAGCCACTTTAGCCAAAAGCCTACCTTATCAATTAATTATCTTTTGTATAGCCCGTTTGAGCTTTATGGCCTATTTCTTTCTTTACACCCATTAATACTAGTCTTGAACCGAAACTAATATATATTCTTACCCTACCAATGGACTAGTGGACTTATGATTGTTTTTATTGCTTGGGGTGGATAAGGAATAAGTGTGGGGGAGGAGCAGTTGCTATTGATGAGATGATGAGGTCAATTTGATTAGTGGCTGGTGTGGTTTAATTATGTGAAAATCAAAAGAAATAGTTGATGAATTGAGAAAAAAAATTAAAAAGAAGAAAATAAAAAAGAAGAGGAGAAGAAAGAGCAACGATGAAAAAGAAGAGAAAGGAAAAACTGACAAGAGAAAAAGGGGGGGGAACTCTTGTCTTGTGAGAAAAAGAATTGAAATAAAGGGTGGATGCCATTTAAAATAAGGGCTTGAATTATCTTTGAAAGTTGGGATGTGTTATTATTGTAGAGGTGATGCAATACGCTTTGAAAAGATGAAGAGAGTAGTGGTTTCACTTGAGATATGTGCTTAAATGTTATAAATTTGGTGTTCCACTAGTTCCAATGGTTCATTAGCCTCACTTCGCATATTTTTCCCACCTTAACCCTTAGCCCTATTACAAATCTTCTAACTATGTATAGCTTAACTTTTTGGATTCACCATTTTTTCTCTACTTGACGATGATTGATTCTCATTATAATAAGAAAACTATAATTGATAAAATGAGTGGTGAGATTTGATTTGAGTTTGAAATGTGTGATTGTAATTCACTAGTGAACATATTAGTAACCAAGGACGGAGCCCATTAAGGATCAGTGTAGTCCATGGACCACACTATGGCCTGCTAATTTACCAAAACCAAGAAGCCCAAATATAGCCCAAAAATGCTTCCCTCCGTGTTTAAAAAATTTTTGGGAGCTTTAGGTAAAAAGGTAAAAAATGGACTACCCACTCAGCAATACACCACAAAAGGAAGAAATAGCATTAATACACTTTTCGTCATCATAATAGGCAATGTATTTTTGGAATAAAAGTATACAGCCAAAATTTAAAAAAAAAAAACAATTACAATTAATAATTAACCCATCAATAATCCGGATAATGTAGTTACACACAGAATCAGGTTTGTTGGGATAATCTGGATAATGCATCAATTATTAATTTGAATATCCCTCTTTACAATTCAAATTCAAGTATATATACATGAGGGAATTAGATAAATAAGAATTTTCAATTCTGATAAACAAGAATGTGAAGCTATCCCTCTGCAAAACTACTTACTAATCACTCAGTGTCCCAAGTATGTGCCCATATCAATTTGCTTCCATTTTTGTTAATCATTAGAGTATTCCATGTTTCATGTTTCATTAGAGTATTCCATGTTCCATTTTCAATTCTGATAAACATAACAGATGAGCACCTCCCTCTGCAATACTACGTATTGATCCTTTATCGGGCTTCATCGTCTCCTTCTAGTGTCTAATTTGGTTAACATTCCCCTAGTCATATGGTATTCAATTGTAGTTTCAAGTTTCGTCCACAAAAAATTGTACTTTGATTCGCTAATACTTATTCTCTACAGAAACTTTGATGTGTCATCACTTTTGTTGAATGAAATATGAGTACAATTAATAGAGCTTTGTCAATCGAATTTTTACCAGTCCTCCTTATTGAAGTAAAATATTGTTGAACGAGAAGAGAGTTCATTCTTGCATTCTTTTTTGAATTTGAATATCAGCATGAAATAGTAGAAGTACTAGCTTCTTGCAATTAAAGTTGCCATCAAGGAGTAGAGTTTGGGCACACGAGAGATATATTTTGCATTTTCTATAGTAAAAGTCACAATTGAAATATGTAAAAGACTTGGGGCAAATTCCACATAATTCATCTTTATCAAGGGAAAAAGTGGGTTTTGTTTTTCTTGTGGGAGAGGGTGTGAAGAAGAGGAACAAAAAATGTACTATAATGATTCTATTATATATGTTGTTTACATTGTAGAGGCATTCTATGAAGTGAAGTTTCAGTGTATCTTATTAGTTTTCCTTGTCCACATATATTTAGTTCTTTATGTTATGTATTCTGAAAAGGGTGCTTAGATTATTTTTCCCCATTTTTTTGTATTAACTTTCGGTATCATGCGTTCAAATCACACTTCAAACACCAGAAGCAGAGCTCATTTCTAGTATCCCTACAATCACTAGAGCATTTCATGTTTCATAATTATTGTGAACAACTTAAATGAACCATATAGTACAAATTCAATAAACAATTTCTGAATTCTAGGCACGAATAAACAATTGGAAGTATAAACACTTTTCTGCAAATGGAATTACATTATTCTATAGAACACTGATTTTCCCCTTATACCAAAGCTCCTTCGGTAAAAAGTACTCACCAACCTAATAAAACGAGACAGAAACAAATCAGTACTGTATTACTTAAACAAAAGATGTTACAGTACAAATATTGTAGTAACATACGTAAAACACGGAGGCAAAGGGAGGCCCATAGTGACATGGGAGATGTTGTTTAGTGTTAGAAATCACGAACTTAGCATGTTTTTAAAATGTATCAATTACCCCCTTAAGTAAACGTATCATCTTCATATCGTATCACACCAGCGAATCTGTTTGTTGTATCATATCACACCGACGTATCATCTTCATATTCGTAACACCGAGACACAAAACGGAGTCCTCCAAAATGTTTATTGGTTCAATTACCTAAAACCTCCGTACTCTATTTTTTAATCTAATTATTTAATTAGTAATTAATTATCAATTAATTGAATAAAATATGTAACTAAAGAAAAGAAAAAAGATATTAAATCAGGATAAAATCACATGTTTAAATTTTAAATTACAAAATATACCAATAGATATCTAGTGATCTATAGAATATTATGTGATAATGATTTTAATAAATTAAATAATTTGACACCCCAATTAGAAATAAAAATAGTAAAAAAATCACCCTTAAAAATAGGTGCAACCATGCAACCGTCATGTGTAAATTTACAAAACGTTATGTGTAAATCTACAAAACCAATCAAACAAAAATAGATGTGAAATTTACACATGACGGTTGTATGGTTGACTTTGAAAGAGTAGGTTGTGTATTTTGAACCCAAAGTTCTGTTAGTAGCGGGTGACTTGGAAGGAGTAGGCTATGGATTTCAAGCTTTAACCTTCAATTTATATCCTAGAAGAAATAGCTGCCTCTGAGTTTGTAACTTTCTTTTTAGCCATTAAATGTTGAGTAAACGCACAAGATGTGATTCCAAGGTCTAGATCTAAAAAAGAATTGGCTGAAATTTCGAATTTTCATAGAAACATTGTTCGTGTAAAATATGTGTGAAATTCGCAAGTGTACGGATCGAACAAGTAATACAGTGACAATGAGTCCGAGTTATTAGTTCCTACTTTATTTGAATGATCAAATATTTTGTGTTTTAGAAAAGAGAATAAATAAACAAATAATTAAAATTAAGAAAATAAAATACATACAAAGATCTAGAGGGAAATATATGATGGATATAAGTTAGGACTCACGATTTCACCATAATTAGACCACTTAGTCTAACGACAACTAATCCATGTTACCGATCGAATTTCACGAAATTAACTAACTATTCCTCTCGAAGCTAGCTAATCCTACAAAATTAGGCCCTCTCACCTATCTCTAAGTGAGCGCGTTAACAACCATCTTAAGTGCATTAATCAACAAGAGATTCATGTAAGCCTCCCTGAAATTCACCCTACATGATCGCACCAACCACAAGCAAATCTCTTTGTCTTATCTAAATTAATGATTCTTATTGTATAAGCTAATTTAAATATTCTTCTCTCGAGTTCAACAAAAGTCCATAGATTCATTCGTCCATTGGCCATATAGATGAAGACAAAACAATATACCAATAAGAATTTAACATAAGAATCAATTGCATAAATTTAGCATGAAAAACATGACTATGGTCTCAACTAGGTTACATTGTTCGTCCCAACTTAGAATCAATTACACATCATGAATACAAATAAATAAAGCGCATAACCCGAATAATTGGCTTTTGAATAAGATGAAGAAGTCCTGCACAAATTTTTTCCTTCTTGAATCTCGAACCAGATTCCAAAGCATTCGAAGGTATTGTGTTTTTCCTCCCCTTCTCTGTGGTGTTTTCTGTATTGTCTCCCCCCTTGAAGACTAGGCTAGACGCCCTTTCATAAGGTCTAAAAACCGTGTACAAATTAAAGCATAAAAGAGTTCTAAGGAAATAAGGACAAAAATCGGAAATTCGCAGGCATAGGGTCCATGCGGCCACACAAGATTAACATGGGCTGCATGGCTTTTTGTACTGATTCTACCGAACTTCTGGACACGGGTGCGGCCACATGAGGCAGCATTCTACTGGCAGCTTGTGTTCCAACGTCCATAACTTTTAGTAGGAAACTCGGAATTGATATCCGAATGTTGCGTTGGACTATTGGCTCGATAAGCTTTTCGATGACTAATTTTACTCCCATGTAAATCATATATATTACAATTTTGTGGCCCGAAATTCCTTGAGACACGAGGCTCCGGTCGACTTGAACACTTCTTTTTGTCTTTCTTTTCATTGTCCTCATTTTAGTCCCCAAACTTCATAATTTGTGCAACATTAATCCAAATTAGTCCATTTTGACTTCCACTTAGATTTTAACCTGCAATTTACCAAACTAAATGTAAATGTGAACTTTTAAACATAATATCACACAATTAACAATACATTTACAGGATGTAAACATCATAAATCAATGCCTATCAAACATTCAAGAAGCAAGAAGACCCAATTCCATGTTTTTACTTTTAGGGGAGAACTTTTCTTTTTAGCTTCTCACTAACACCCATTCTATGAGCATTTTTTCTTGAAGGTTGGCCATTGGGCGAGTTTACTGCAAGACGAGAAATTAGAGGGGAGTTTGGTCGAGTTTTCCTTGAGACACCCGGCGCTAATCATCCACTAGCTGGGGCGAGCTTTTCCCAAAAACTTTCAACCGCACTGAACAAATTTTCTAGCTCCGTCCCTGTTAGTAGTAGATAAAAAATCTTGTTTCATACTTGTCTTGGCTGGAAATCCTTTATGCAATCCTGCTACATGTTGTTGCCAAGTTCCTTCTATGTTTAACTCCAATGATAACTACTTTTAAGGGATTGGACCTAGTGAAAGGGAAAAAGGATACACATGAAGATGAATTCGAACTTCGATGAAGAAGAAACTGCTGCTGAGGCACTCAAGCTTGAAGATGAATTCGAAATTTGATTCTTTGTCAAGACAGCTTGAAGACTGTACATTATGAGACCAGTTGAAGGAAAAGTTCTTTGTATAGATTTTTGACTGTGGGGCCATCATGTTTAAGGCTTGCTTCTTCTCCGGCACAGTGAAAACATATATACCTCTTCTTTTTAACTCTTTACATTACTAGATAAAATTTCTGTACACTTTCTTATGATTGTCCATAACATTATGGTGTTAAATAATTATGGCATGCTGCTAAATTGTATGATCCCAATATTCATTTGTTGTCTTATGCTTTTTCAGTTCAAGTAAAGTTTATTGATAAAGCAAGGGAATCTTTATTTCATTCATGAAAGACGTCAGATTCATGTTATTTTGTATAGCTTTGAATGAAAATATTTGAGTGGTGGAGATTCAAGATTAGGAGGATCAAGTTGTTAGTGCTGTATTTACATTTGAATTAATATAAATATCTTTTATACCATGCATATCCAGTATTGAGTTTTTGTGTATTCATGAATGTCTGCTATGGTAACTTTAGATGATGCAATTATACGAGCGTTTACAAAATATTTCTTGTACATATTCCACTTTCCTTCCTCTGCATTAGCTTCACAATCATCTTCTTTTGGTCTCCTTATTTTGTACATAAGAAAGAGAAATAATGAGGAACTATTGCAACATGTCCCGTTTGCATACTTATTTTAATGAGTTTTGATGATAAATAAGAAAAAGAATAGGTGTGGATGAATTATTTTTGATCACCTACCCCCAAGTGGATAGATTAAAGTCTACCCACTCATACATGATATGTTACGTGACATGCCATGTAGGAGGGGGTAAGTAGATTAAAGTTTACCCACTCCTACTGGCATGCCACGTAGGAGGGTAGACTTTATCTACCCACTCCTACATGGCATGCCACGTGAGATAATAATAATAAACTCAAATGAATCACACTTTAAACTCAAATGAAATTAATTATCATTTTATATTTATTACTTTATGTAAAAAAAACTACTGTCAGTAACACCGCAGGTAAGTGGTATAGTAATAATAATAATAACAACAACAAAAAAAAAAAAATTTAGAAAATAATAACATAATATACAAACAAATAGGATAAATAAACTCTACGAAGAGTGGCCAACAGCCAATAAGCCGTTACAACATGCTGCTTGTGCCTCCTGTGTCGCCGCCGTTATTTCCCGCCACCAATTTAACTCCCCGCCGGCACTCCCGTCTTATTCCGGTGATTCCTAGTCGTTGCCGCTTCACCTTGCCGGCGGCGGCATCGTCGACCGACGATGTCGACGCTTTCACGCAGTACTCGGGTTATCTTTTCCAGCTGAGCACCTCTGAAGCAGAGTCTTTAACTGAATACAACATATCGAGAATCTCCGCAATCTATCAGAAGAAGCCGTTTATTCTCCTCCGCCGCCTTTTCCAAATTGGCACCACTTTTGGCAAATGGTTTGCACTCCGCTACTACGACAGCATCACTGAGCGTTCTGAACAGATGTTCAAGGTCAGACAAATTTCAAGTTTTCCAATTGAGACTTTTGAGTTGTGTGTTGATTTCTTATATTAGACAAGAATCTCTAATTGTTCTTTCAATTTACTCTGGGAATTGAAAGTGAGGTACACGACGCTCTTCCGATTGTAGGCGAATGTATAGTAGTCTCTGGTGTTCAAAATAACTCGGCATGTGATGTGTTTTGCCATGTTCTGTTAAAAGACGTAGTAGTACCTTACTTCAAATTAAGTTGAATTCAGAAATGCTGTGTTAAGATATGATTTGTGAGATCGGAAGAGCACACGTCAATGCAGATGTTGACAAGAAGACTTTCCTCCTTTCTCTGAATGTAAGAAAACCATATAAGGAGTAAAGAAGGATGATTGGGCCTTTTTCCTAACGCTCTTCTCTAAGTTTGACCCGTCTAATGGTATTAAATAGAAAATGGAGGGGGTGAATTTATTGTGTATGAAGATGAGCATAAGGCCAATTTAGAAGATGATGAGAACGGGCTAGTGCTGAGTTTCTGAAGCAAGTATTTGAAGCACACTAAGAGAAATAAAGGGGCGAGAAACTTACAAAACATAGAGGGTTTACCTATATTATATTGACATAGCCTGTGTAAGATGTGTTCTTAAACTCATTCAATTTCAAATAGAAGTTGATCAACTAATCACGCTGCGTTTGCTACACAAATCTCCATGGCTCATTCTCACTTGTTCTATTTCTATTTCAAAATAAATGTTGAATGCTAATAAGTGAACGGTTAACTACAGATGTATAATGCATCTGTCTTTGATTTTGTTTTTCATTTTGACTTTTTGGTGAAATTGTAGGTGAGAGCTGCAGAGTTGAGAAAGATACTGGTACAACTCGGTCCGGTATGTTATGTACGGAATGGTTTCTTATCCTCCCGCTATATAAAATATACTGAATAATATTTGTGTGTAACTCTGTAGTCTCTCTCTCTCTCTCTCTCTATATATATATATATATATATAGGAATGTTTAAATTGTAAGCTTACATTTATAGTAGCAGTCAATGGTAATTATTTGTTATCCGTATGCTTTATTTGACTGTGCAGAGGATATACTTTATTAGGTATGTTATCTATCAGCAACTCCTAACTGAAGCATAAATTTCATGCTTAAAATCGAATTCTATGTCTTTCTGCATCGAGTAAGGGATGTGTAAACAGACAGGAAGTACTGTTGGTTATGGTTTAAGAATCAGTCATCTAGTTTTGGATAGGATCTGGATGTGTCACAATGAAAATGATAAGAAAAACGATTTAGATGCTGCCTTTATGCACATTTATAATTTATAACTATATTAGGAAAAATGAGTTACACTTTGTCAAATATCAACTGGGTAAGTTATAACATGAGTTTCCATTTCCTTCCAATTTGATTTGACGTATCGTTAATTTTGCCGCCACATTTCAAGTCTTGACAATGTGAAATTTATAGAAATAGCAATAAGAAATGTTCTATGAAAATTATTCCTAGTTAATGTTGATATGCAGTGTAAAAAATAGTTCTGGATGTTTACTTATTTATTCCGCAATTTATTTAAGCTGTGTTAAAATTCTTAATATAACAATAGAACATAGAGTAGACTATTTTTTTCTGTCACCAAGGGCAAAGCAACGTGTATGCTCTGCCAACGGGAATGAGGCAACATAGTGACAGCTTTACAAAGGTATGGACAAGTTGACTAAGCCATTCCCAATCAAGTTACATATTTTCTAGATAAGATTTTATTATCATGTGAAGTAACTTAAAATATCACAGGATGTCATAGATTTTAGCTTAGATAAGAGGATGATTTTTGGATTACTTGAGTCCTGGGGTTAAAGAACTGTACCTAAAAAATTGATATAAACTAAATAAATTTTAGGGTTAGGAAAAATCTAGTTAAACTAATTTCAGCTTATTCAAAGGTGTATAGATCATAAGATTATTCTTAGTGAGATTCTAGTACTATGTCTCAGTTGCTTCAAATGACTTGTAAGAAATTGAAGAATACCCGGTCTCTCTACATAACCAGATGGTGGAAGCTACAAGGTTAGATACTAACTTCTTTGGCTCTAGATTTGGAGGGGGGTGGGGGGAGGGGGGAAGATATAGCCTCAGATCATCAGTGGATTCTGAAAATGCCGTGGTTTCAAGGGATCTGATGGTACAGGCACATTTTGTGAGGAAAATGTTGCTGCTACAAGAACGTTAGATTGACTATAGCAAAGATGGTGTCGGAAAAACTTGTTACAGTCTTATGTAGCTTTCAGAAATATAAATCCACTACATCACGACGATGATGGGAAGTCCTAGGATGAAATTAATAAGAAGTTATGACAATAAGTTGGGAGGATAATTTCATAGTAAAAAGGCAACCAAGAGAATATAGTTCAACTGAGTGCTCTAGAAGTGGAAACTGCAGGTATTTTTTCTATCTTCTTTTTTTTTTTTTTTTTTTTTTTATATAAATAAAAATTATGGAGAAATTATTTCCAGAATTGTTTAGTGCTTAAATCTCGTGATGGTGTTAGCGAAATCAATATAATCAACACAAGTGAAAAGATTAGAAAAGGAAATCTTGGTCAGGTTGGTGAGGATATCAATCATGAGAAAGAAAGAGAGATGTGGAGAGATGATAAATGTAGATGTTTTCTATGAATTTGTGAAGAGAGAGGAGTAACCGCCTGTTGAGTGGGATTAATTTTAAGTTGGATATGCACCGGAATAATTGAGCCAAAATATATTAGTCGAGGATTGCACTTGCCAAACTGATGAGTCGCCAGATAGGATTATATTTATCTTAATATGGTATTTGTCTACTGTATATCTAGTCTTGAATATGCAACTCCGGTCTCATTAGGTAGGATATATGCTAATTCCATCTATTTCAACTCGTGAACTTAGTTGTACAAAGTTATGTGATATCACCCATTTATCTTTTTGAGTTGTTCGATGTATTTATCAATGGTTGAAACTCAATCTAGAGGTGTTTCAACTTATATTTCTAATTAACATAATTTCCACTACTAATGGACAGTTGAAGATATGTTTTGGCACCTTGTATTTTCAATAGATGGAGTGGGAGTGGGAAGATTATAGTTGGATGCAAGAGAAGATGAATTGTCTAAGTAAGAACTCAAACAAAGCACTTAGGATCCAAAAGTTTTTTGTTAAGTAAAACTATAGCATACTCCACATAAAATATCTTTTTGATTAAAGCTCGAATAAAAATTAAAGTTAGTATAGAGAGCATGTGCCAAAGAATGAATTTTCACACTTACGATTAATTATTTATGACGGGGTTAGAAGAGGATGTAATATTGAAAATAAGATGTTTAATGGAAGAGAGAAGTATTTCAGAATTATAAGTGATTAACGTATGGCCTTTGTGTTTTAATATTTAAGCGGTTATATCTAACTGTGACTTTTAAAAACATAGTAGACATTGTTTAGTGCATGATTTTATGGATTTAGGAATCAGGTGCATTTTATAGATTTATTAAGAGTTAAGGAAAATCTTCCATAGAAAACTTCTTTGTACCTTTTAAGACGAATTTAAAGTCTCATCCTTTATAAAAAACTATATAATTGTAATATTATGTGAGCAACTTCTTGAAGGAACATCATCCTCTTGAAAAGAAAAGAACCCTGAATAGCTGATTTCTAGAATTTTGTTTGAGTCTCTAACATGCCATTGAAGCTTCTATATTGGTTCTGCAATTGCTGCCTGTCAAGAAAATTCTAGAATTATCCAGCCTTGCCTGCCATCTTTATTTAGAGAGTTTCACCACCATATAGTACTGTTATCATAGGAATTGTCTAGAAACAGTTCTACTGCTTTAGATTATTATAAATATGTGATGCTGCATATGTAATATATTTGTGCATTAAGAACGAGTGATGTGCAAAAAAAAGAGAAACTGCGGGTATTAGTCTAGTAAGCGGTGAGAATTCATTTGAGTAAATTATTTTTGGTGCGTCCAATGCTTTGAGTCATAGAAATATTTTGAGTAATAAAAATAATTTGGGTGTATCCAAACTCTACAATCTAGTACTATGGTTGCTTGAGGACCAAGGGTACAACAAGGAGGTTGGGTAAGGCCCTAGCGTTTTCAAAGCAAGGCAATCAAAGGAAGATTATTTTCAAGCTTTGTGACATTGTGTACACATTGTGATTCTGATGCCTAACCATGCTGAGGCTTGCTTGGATACATAGAGATTTAACCAAGTCACAATGTCCAATCTACAAGTCAGTGGAATCAGGAAGCTCAATAATCAAAACTAGGAATAGAAGACATGCATTGAGTCATATCTCCAAGGTTATAACTCGTCCAAATTCCAATGTAGTTGGTGGGATAAGGTGACACTATGCCGAGCTCATAGAAAATTGAAAATCAATATAGGTAAGGCCGTGTTTGTGCTTAAAGCAGCATTCGAGAGAAATGTTGTGAGAGCATATAAGGGAAGAGGACATACCAAATAAGGTATATGATACTTTGGAAGCACTATTTTCTACAAAAATGAGATCTAGTTGTAGCTTCTCGACAACGAGCTACTATTAATCAAGCAAGGCAAGATGAGAATGAAAAAGTACTTTGACATGATAAAAATTCTTTGTTACAAAATCCCTGAATTAGATTCAACTAGTGAAGTGTCAAAAGTATAAAATGAAAAGAATAAGTATTCATGGATTGAGACCTAAATTGGCAAGTTTTCTAGCCACAATGTAAAGTTGGCTAGAGCACCCGTTTTGCGTTAATCATAAAATTTGTTGGCCAACCAAGAATCACTAAACCGTCAAATTCTAGGGTTCTCATTAAACAAAGACAAAGAATTTAGACATAAAAAGCAAGCATGAAAAGAAAGAGGTTTTTGGACAAGTGGAGTCCAACAAGACTATAACTAGAGACATGATGACATTTGCGGGATATATGCGACTTAAGAATCCGTTGTAGCCCTTTGGTAATTTGACAAAGCGGACAATATTATGCCAAAGTGCAGTGGGTCATTACAAATCGCATCATAGTAGAGCGCAACTGGAAGTGTGGCCGACGAGGACATTGGACCGCTTTAGGTGGGGTGATTGTGATAACCTCAATCCTACATTGTTTTGGTAAAGAAAATGAGACCAGTTTATAAGTTAAAAGACTTAGTCCAACTGACACGAGCCTTTACATGAGGCTTTTTGGGTGTAGTCCCAAGAGCAAAATTGAGTAGACTAAGCCCAAAGTAGACAATATCACTCCAAAGAGCAGGTGGTTACAGATGGTTACGTATGCATTAAATGAGGCCATCGTTGTTAAGATTTTTACTTTACAAAAACAACGATTGACGGAAATATAATAAACTATCATGAGTCAAAAGAATATGAAAGTGAAGAAGACCGGAGTGCTAAGGCGTTCATGGCACCAATTAAGGAAGCTCGTGAAAAGCAATTAAGCTTAAGTATGGAAATAGAATCTGTAGTGGTATATCTATTTATAAAACTTGTTTATGAAGAATATTGGACTGAATTCTTGAGACATGAAGAAATTCCTGATGAAGAGTCATCGGAAGATGATTGAATTGAAGACTTAGAACATAGTGTGAAGTGTTTGATAAGGAGTCAACTTGGTGCACACAAGATATGATTTAGCCACTAGACTAAGAAAGGCATAGAATAAGCTACAAGAAAAGAATGAAGAGCAAATAATTGAAATCAGAAGAAAAAATTGTAAGAAAAGAAACAAGAGAAAATAATTAACATGAGAGAGAACCTTCACAAAACAGAATACATGCATCGAGCGATGGTAAAAAGCACATAAAAGAAAATCAAAAAACTTGGAAAACATGACTACATTGGAAAATACTGGAAGTGGAAGACAATATTATAAGTTTAAAACAAGAGATCAAGGAACTTACAAACTCATATGGGTTAGATAAAAAGCCAGCTTGCAATCGAAAAAAAAATTAGGTTACGCTCTTCCGATCTCCAAAGAGTTTCAGGTGCTTGAAAAGGTAATTAATTGTGAGGAATTGAGAGAGCCAAAGAAAGAAGCCTTATTACACTAACATACTGCTTGGTTTAAGAAGCAATCATAGCTAGAGAGATTTTTTTTCTTTGACGTGTTATTCTTGTAATTTATTTTTATATGTCATGTTACTACAACTTTTGGTAGGTTACATTGTCCATTTCATAAGTGAGATTCTGATTTCTATTAAATAACCAAAAAAAATAAAAAAATGTCTAGAGATGGTCCAGTGGTGCACCAGATAATCAATGGGACCTACTATGTGTAGTGCACCAGATAATCAATGGAAAATACTATGCACCGATTAAATACAAGCAGTGAATGTCTAGATGTCTTACCTCACGAAGTGGACATATTATGGTGCTGAAAAAGTAAAATGAAACAAGGATTAAGAGCTTGTATGATTCTGATTATTTGTCCAATTTTGAGGAAATTATAATAAGGAGAAAGGTAGAATGTGTAGTGGAAATGTAAAAAAGTTTGAAATATGTTGTGTAATTAAACAGTTGTCAAATCAAATGTCAAATTAGTGGCAGGTAAAATTATAATTGAGGAGAATAAATGAAGAGTTTATTTGGGAAGATTTTAGAATTAATTGAATTAGGGTTTTTTGTTATTACTTGTTCTAGTGGATTACTTGTGATTGTTGGTTACTTGAACTAGTGGCTAACTTGTGCTAGTGGTTTACTAGTACTAAAAGTAATTTCTTTAGAATTAGGTTTATTTTGAATCCTATAAATTGGGGCATGTTTCATTGCATGGATCATCTATGCTTTATGAATAAAAATTAAGAGCTTGTTTGATTCTCAATATTTGTCCAAATTTAGGGAAATTATAATGAGTAGATAGGTAGAATGTGTATTGAAAATGTAAAAGGTTTAAAATATGTGGTTATAATTGAGCAATTGTCAAATCAAATGTCAAATCAGTGGTAGGTAAAATTATAATTTGGGAGAATAATGAGAATCAAACAAGCTCTAAATTCAATAATTGTCTTGAGTTTCAATAACTTGTGAGTTGTTGGAAGAACATGCGGCGGGTTCTTGTGTTTGTTCGGCATCAATTTTGGTATCAGAGCGAAGTCATTTTCTTTGGCCTAATTGGCGTTTTGTGCTTTCTACAAAGAAGCAGTAAGTTTTCCTCACATCAAACCTTTAAAACTACCCCAAATTCTCTTGCAATCCTCACCAGTTACATCCAACAAACCAAGAACCTATTTCTTCCCCTCATGAGCGACGGCCTTACCAATTACATACAAAAACTCACCCAAATCAGCCTGCAGCCTTTACTTCATTCTTTTGCTTAGTATATTAGTTTAGCCCACAAAAAAAAGGAAAGGAAAGAAAAGAAATGGGGAAAAAAAAAAAAAAGATAGAAAGAAAGAAAAAGAAAAACAGTGAGAAAAAGAACAAAAATCAGACAAGCTGTGATCCACTAAAGCCTAAAATTACCCAAAATCAATACCTTACACATAAGTAAACATATCAGCCCTATTACTTAAGCCCATACATCCAACAACCCGATTAACCTTATCTGGCTGATATCAGTCATCCTATGTGCCCGATCTACGGCCTGCAATTTTGCTTCTCCATCACACACAAACACATAACAACCGTGCTTCTTCTCACGCCCCTGCTGTTTCCAGCCATGTCTTCACCAGTATGAATAATTTGCTTCTGCCACCAGTTCTGTGAGTTCATCACTACCGTGAATGGTTAGCGCTTTCACTTACTACTGAATTTTCAGTTTTATTAAGGACTTTATGATTTATAAAAAAAGTTATTAAGAAAAACGGAAAAAATTGAAAAAAAAAAAGAAAAAAATTATTTAGTTTCTTTTATTAAGTTGTGCATTTAGGAAGCTATAATTTTTGTTTATTTAATATAATTTTTGTTTGTCTTGGCAACTTACTTTCTTTGTGGTATCATGGATAATTGTTTCTATAATTCTTACTCTGAATCCATTGGTTATTCACGCCATACCAATTATCCTATTTTTCCTAGCCAATACAATTGTTCATATCCTATAAATGTCAACTATGGTACTCAAGGCTAGTTGAACCCCCATCTTTTGATGGCTCTAGTTCTAAAGCATTCCTTGTTTGGATACATGGTCTTGAAAATCTCTTTAACTTGAACCATATAAGTTACCCTCCTTGTGTTATTGCTTGTTTGATTCTCATTATGAGAATCAAATTATAATGTGTTGAAATAAGTGATGGAGATTTAATTGAAGTTTGAAATGCATGGTGATAATTGAGTAATTGTTAAATCAGTATTCAAATGAGTGGTAGGTGAAATTATAAGGTGAAACAATAATGAGTATCAAACAAAAATGTGAAACGATAATGTAGTGAAACAATAATGAGTAATTAGTCCTACTAGTTTAATAGTTGTAGGTTATGCCATGCGTTATTGCAGAATAACTAGGCAAAACATTGAATTGTGAGAACAATATAGTATCACTTCATGAGATGATATGAGACGACTCTTAAACAATAAATATGCCCTTGCCGATTATTTAACTCAGTTGTTAGGCCAATTCTTTTTACATTGTAGGCAAGAATTGTCCAATGTTCATGAATATTTCGCTCGCTTCAACTAACTAGTTAGGAGTTATGATATATATGAACCTCTAAATACCATTGCTTCTAGATTTATAGATGGATTTGATCCTAACATAAAAATTTGGTTTATAATCCCATCTCGATCCTTAGAAGCAGTGAGATCATTCTTAATATTTCTTTAACAATGAGAACATCGTGCGGATTAGCACCCTTTCCTACGATGAGGCTTTAAGATTGCAGAGTATTCTGAGAATGAGGATTTTGAAAATTGTATTGTGTCTCCTGTCGTGAATGTGTCTTTCATAGACACAAATGAGATGAATACAATTGATAAGTCCCAACTGGAACTACTCCCATTATTCTTTTACCTAACTTCAATCATACCTTTCATGTGGAGTTATCTCATTTGCTTAATACTTCCCCATTTGCCAGTTTCTTTTCGTAAGTCCTTTGTTCGCTTGCATACTTTACCAATTAAAATTAGGTTGTGCCCTACTAACTATTGTCACATTGTTTTAACTCGATCATATATGAACTTTCTTCATAATTCTCTTGCTGAGATCAAATGCGAAATTATTTTAAATAATGAAAATTATTTGCTTGTTTTAACTGTGCTTAGTTGGTACATATCTTTTAAAGAAAAATTTTATGTCTTGCTTTGTGTTACTTCAACGTGCTTTCCAAAGCATGTTAACGCCAAAGTTTCAAATTTAGAACTTGCAAACAATTTTGATTGGCCATTACACTTGAATAAGAGTTTGGGTTTCAATATGGCAAATTATTGGAGCCATTGATTTTGCAATCATTTGTTTCTACTGGCCTGTTTATCGTGCTAGTCCAGCATGTTCATTCATTGGAGTTCTATATCAATGTTTGAACCGATACAAAAATCATCCTCCTTGGTTTGAGTAGCATTTTATTTGGTTGACCTGAATTCAGTATCATTTCTTGATAAAGATGAAATATTAGCCTCCTTGGATTAGAAGCTACGACCTTACTCACTGGTGTCGAGTTTTCTTAGCCGGAGAGAAATTAAGCAAGATAGAAAGGAAGAGTTTATTTGAGAAGGTTATAGAATTAAGTGAATTAGGATTTTCTATATTACTTGTTTTCGTGGGTTACTTGTGCTGGTGATTTACTTGTGCTGGAGGTAGTTTCCTTTGAATTAGTATTTTTTTTTTTAATCCTATAAATAGAGGCCTATTTCATTGTATGGATCATCTCTAGTTTATGAACAAAAATTAATTTAAAAAATTGTTTAGAGTTTCAACAACTTTTGAGTTCTTGTGTTCAAGCCTATAAGCTCGTGTTTTTTAGGAACCAATGTGTTATTTATCTACTGATATAAAAGTGATGTGATGTCAGTGTAACAAAACAAATGTTGTTGTATGTTCCTTGAACTATTGTACTTATGTAGCATGATCGTAAAAGGTCCCCAGAGCTGGACTATATCTTTGAGATATTTCCTTCTCTTTTATGTGTATGTTATTGCGGGCTTGTAGAAGCTACTTGATCTAAAATAAGATCCATACTATTGTCAAAATGTAATATGACTCTGAAATTCAGATAAAATATTTAGTTTTATGTATTTCATTTTTGTTGCTATCTGTAGTCACAAACTCCAATTTCACATCCAATCTCGCGGATTTTCCTTTGTTTTTTGGTTCAAAAATTTTCACCTCTAATGTATCATGCTTCATTTGATTCTTTGTGCAGGCATATATTAAAATAGCTCAAGCAATATCATCTCGGCCGGTAAGCAATTATATCTTGCCCGTATTGTCTTTCTATGTTTTCCAGGTTATTATTGAAAGCCGTGGACCCTTGATATATTTGCTAATCAAAATCTTGGTTACTTGGCAATCAAATCCTTTTTGAGCATTTGAATAGTATGAAGGCAAATGATGCATTTCACTACTCAATTTCTCATCTCCCCACTGTGAAAGTTTTACAGTGTGCACTCATGTTTATTATCAGAATGACTACATATATGTAAGAAGGATGACTGGACCAAAGTTTACCACTTTACTGTAAGAGTGTGATGTGGTTACTACATTTGATTAACTGATGAATATTATACTAGACTAAAAAAGATTGTGATAGCTTGTGCTCAAGAGTAAAGTTGCAAAATGAAGCTTGGGATCTAAGATAGAAGTCTTATCAATTAAGATTCCATTCTTGTATATGTTCATATAATGGTGATACTTCCAATCTACTAAATATATCATCATTTTGTGGGGGGGGGGGGGAGAAGAACCATTTCAGTTCAATATATCTCATGTTATCTCTAGTTATTCCGGCATAGTTGTTTCAGTTGCATGTGCAATTCGGAGTTATTTTTAAGATTCTCAAATAATCTAAAACCTAATTGAGAGAGAGAGAGAGAGTATCCAACTAATTTCAGGATCCCATAATTTCTTAATTCTTACTATCACATATTTGCTTAGATTATATGCAGTTGCGAAATGAAGTGTGTAAATTTTTAACCTACCGAAAACCTTTCTCCCTCGATAATTGATACAAAATTTGCAAAAATTGTCTAATTCCTATCTTTCACTTCCAGTTTATTTCTCTTCCTTTTTGACAAAATAATTTTATTCTTAAATTAAAAAAATATACAAGATGGATGCCAAACTTAAGATTTCAATATGTACTCTAATATGAACTGAAGTGCAAGATTTTATTATGAACACATCATCCCTTACAAAGACTTCAAAATCTAAAAATAAAAATGTCACTAATGTTTCAAGTTTTCTCTAATTAAACTTAGTCCAGTATAAGTTCTGAACTATATCTTAAACTTCACAATTTATCTTTGTTCAATCCTTAATGATTAATTAGATGTGATTTGTTTGGCCAAATTCTTTCTTGAAATATAATTAGATGGCTAACATGGGCTTAGTTCAATTATAATGATAAATTCTAATCCTACTTCTATTTTCTTGTCTAATTAAAGACAAATACTAAACTACCCTCACTTTCAAAAGAAATTCAATTAGATCCAGTCAGTGCTTACAACTTCTATCTTCTGTAAATTGGTTGTAAGAAATTGACAATGTTCCTTCTGCAATTGGCATTACAACCTCCTCAAGATTTCAGAATCTGCAGGGTTGAAAGAAACATAGAATTATGACCTGCACATTTGCTGTTTTCCTTGTTAATAAGCTATAAAATTATGGTATTGGGGAAATAGATTCTTGTCAATTGTTGATTGATATTTGCAACTCCTTTGAATGAAGGTAAATGGGCAGTGAAGCATGAAACGTGAATATGTGCTTAAATATGTAAGAACAACATACGAATATCATATTATCTTAATTATTCTTGCAACTCAATTTTTTGCTCAGGTATTGTGTGTGCATGCCCGAGTGCAAGCGTGTGATGGAAATTTAGTAAAAGTTAGCACAAGGCAGATAGTATTCATGTTTGGCTCAAGTACTTGTTGACCAGTGTTGAAAATCTTCTCTGTAGCGTGGCACTTGTGTTTTTCAAGCATGAACAGATTTTAACAGAAGTGGAAAGTTGATTACTTTTTCCATTCTTCCTCTTCAACAAGAAATTAATTTGAAAGCTGCCACTATAGAGATACAATTCTTTTTGTTAGCTTAAATATGGGAAGATTTCCCAATTCCATTTATCGCACTACTGCTGTGTCTGATTGACATTTTAAGAAGGCATGAAAAATCTTGCATTTGATCCTCAAAAAAATACTAAGAATGATTACATGTATTTCCTACTATCTGTGAATGTCAATGTCTTCTAGGATTTGATCCCGCCTTCATACTTGGATGAGCTTTCCCTGTTGCAAGATCGAATAACTCCATTTTCCACTGAAGTCGCTTTTGACATAATAGAACGAGAACTTGGATTACCAATAGATTCACTTTTCTCGGAGATCTCACCTGATCCTGTTGCAGCAGCATCACTTGGACAGGTTTTTCTTTTTTTTTTTTTTTTTAATTAAGTTTTGATTTAAGATTTCAAATTTATGCGGTTGAATTTTCTTTATTATTGTATGAGACCCAATACTGATCAAATTCCCCTGCCACCACTCATCAACCCTTTTACATTTACAAAAGGTCTATCAAGCTAGAATTCGTCCGAGTGGAAAAGTTGTTGCTGTCAAAGTGCAGAGACCAGGAGTTAGAGCAGCCATCTCATTGGACATTCTAATTTTGCGCTACCTTGCCGGGGTTGTAAAAAGAGCAGGAAATTTTAATACAGACCTTCAGGTAGTTTGACGTGTACTTTCTTGCTGAGAAAACAAGGAACTAACTAACGTGGATATGGTGTGCTCAGAATTTCTCTGGCTAGACTGCATATTGTAACTGTGTTTTTAGAAGTACAGGAAGGACCTTCACTACAAATGCATTGTGTTTCAGCACTTAAAAAGAAGGATTCAATAGGTTTCCTATTTTTTCTCATACCCCGACAGATTAGTGCTCAATGAAGTGAATTGATGTAAACCTTAATGTTTTCCATTGCTTCTGATCTTCTCTTCAGGCAGTCGTTGATGAATGGGCGTCGAGTCTTTTCCGGGTACTTGCTTTTTTTCCCCCTTTTCTTGGTTACTGAATCATTAGGATATTTTTTGTTGATCACTGAATGAGCGTTATGTCTTAAACATGGTTCAATGTTTCCAAGATTAAGAACATTTTCGTTGGGATATATTTTCAGCTTGCCTCCTGCACTTCCATTCTTCCATCTGTAATTTTGTCTCAAATAATATTTGCTATTGAAAGTTATAGCTCTTCCGATCTTCTAAAAGTTTGTGACACCAGCAATAAGCATGAAATAGAATTAAGACAAGATTGCAAATCGTAATTCGTGTACAGATCAATGATTGGGTGCATAATTATAGAATTCTTCAGTGTCTTTTATACATGTTCATAAACAACTAAAAATAATGCACATCCTAGGTATTCTTTTGCGTGGAAAATCTCACCAAAACTCTGAACATGCAAATGACTTAATTGTTACTAAAGAAGTTAAATCAAGAAATAAGTAAAACTTGTAATAATAAACTTAAAAACTTCTAAATGGACCATTAAATGGATAATATAAATGGCTGTTTTTCTTAACTTTCTTCTTAATCATTCTCATCAGACTAGATAATATTCATTGTCAATTCTTACCGTGTTTATCGGATGCTAATACGCATGATTATATCTTTGATCCAACTTAATATTTCAGTCTTCCAATTTGATTTGCTGGATCCAAAACAAATGTCTTTCAGCTGCAATTTATTACCATAAGTACCTAAATATTGTTGTTCGACTATTGAAAAATGCTTTATGGTCATCCCCCAAATCCTCTTCAATATGTTTATGTCCATTCCAAGCTCTAACATTTTCAAGTGAAAATAATGGCCAATGGGATACCTTGAATTAACCTTTAAACAGTATTACCACAAGATGTAAAAAGGAATCCTGACAATAGAAGGAAGTGAAATAAAAATTTTCCTTATCCAGCTCTAATTCTTAATTCAGTTGGAATACTTTTTGGAACAAATTCCAATTTCCCACTCAAGATGCATAGATGCATGCTCAATTTGAACACTAATTTAGAACAGCCTATGATCTAAAGGTTTAAACTATGACTGCAACCCAAGTAGTAGATTTCTATCCCTTTCTGAGAATTCTAATCCCCTCTTTGATTAGACTGTCTTTCAGAGAGGTAAAATCTAAATAGAAAGCTAAAATCTAAGAAGTAGAAAGCTAACGGCCAGCAGAAAAGCCATCCACTAGAAGAATTGAAAGTTGAGTAATCCTTGCATATATAGCCAAAGCACCTAGGCGGACCTATGAGAAATCAGGTCTACGAGTAGAAATACATGATATGTTGAGTCCTAAATGAGTGGCTCGACTGAGATAAAGTATTGTACAGTTCTAAGAAAGGTCAACAGACAGTATGTGACAATAAGGTAGAGTTGTCAAGAGAAAGTCGCCGAGCTAGGAGATTCAGGGTGCGATATGAGGTATGGGAGCATGAAAGGAGAGGTTAAAATTTATATTCAAGTAATAGAGTCTCAAAATAAAATTGAACTACTTGAAAAGGGCGAGAAAGAAAAGGATATGACATGAAAACACGTGAACCAAGCCAATCACACAGGAAAATAGAGAAAACAAAGAAAATGCGTGAAGAGCGAAAATTGCATGGTGCAACCACAAAGTACTGTGCATGGATACCATCTTAGGAAACAACTTGAGAGAGGGTCTTCAAGGGATGTGGCTGCACCTTACGTCCGACCACATTTCGGAATTTTCTTTTGTTGTTTGTTCTCGATCTTTATTTCTTGTACATGGTTTGCCCTGTTTTTATAAAGGTTTTGGTAACTCTATTAGGAACTGTAAATAGGACTTTCCGATCAATACAAGATACAAAGAATTAAAATATATTGAATTAAATAGAAATTGTGATTTTCCTTTTTTCGTGCTCTCCAAGAACAATTTCTAAACTTATCAAAGAAGTAGTGCGTTGTGGTATTCACCTACACGACGCTCTTCCGATCTAAACAATCTTTTGTGGAGTTTAACAAATCGTACTTCGACGAGTCTTTGTTTAATTTGCCCAAATTATAGAATCTTGAAGTCAGAGGTCTAGAATTTCTTAGTCCAAATATCTGACCTTTTAGCCCTTTTTTCTCTTTTTTATTTTGTCTTCCTATTTATCAACATAATAAATCAAAACTACGCAATTAACAATAACGAATTCACAATACAATAATTTTTTTAATAAAAATTAAAAAGTTAATAACAATCTTAGCACTACAACACCATGTTGTTTTAAAAGTAAAATACATCATGAACTAATAAAAGATAATAATTTAAATTTTGGGACCCTCCAAGACCATGTATATAATGACCAAATAGAGTAGAGAAACTTTAAAATTCATTGTCATGCCCTTGAGCTCTTTTAAATATGATTCTTCGTTGTTCATTTGAATAAACTCACATAGATTGGGATTAGAAATGTTACAAAAATATTTTACTAAGATTTTATTTTTTTATGATATTTCACCGTGCTCGTCTTTTTTAGATCACTTTGAACTCGAACTACTTGAATTTTTTAAATTTTCTAGCCATCATCAACCCCCTTTGAAGAAGTTTAGCGAGTTGATAATTCACATCCCTGATATCTGCATTATTTATTTTTTTTTATTTTTTGCATTTTCTATCTTTTGTTTTCTTCTTCCTAGGATATGGTGAGGTAGGAGACTCTAATGATGTAGAATCTACTAATAATGATGCTAAGTTAACACCCTTTCTTGGAAAGTTGGTTATTTCGTGTTAATGTGATTCTCAAATTTTTCCATGACTCTTTGAAACTTTAGTAGTGCTGCTACAAAGTTGCCACCTTTTCATGGGAAGTTTGTTAACTTCGTGTACGTCATTATCAAAATTTTCCATGATCATAAGTAATCAAATTCAAACATTTCTTGAATAATCATCTTGCAACAACAACGTTTTCTTTCGATTTATAGCAGAAAAAATCATGGAGCCACTCCAAGTGACTGGAAACTTAGTCTAGTAACTATAACAATATTTATGATCATTGTCTAAGGTTTCTTACTAAGAGCTTGTTCTTGAGAGCTTTATGAAAAATAAGTTAAATTTATAGAAGAATGTGTGGTGGTGGGAATATAAAGAAAGATTATTAGAAAGTTTTTTTTTTTTTTTTTTGTGGTGGAGAATATGTGGTTAGTATTGATTTGCTAAATTGATTGTTTTAGATAAAGCTCCCAAGAACAAGCTTTAAATTATATATTCAGGCGTTTGATAATTCGTTGGCTACAAAAACTTGTTTCACACTTATCTGTGGTTGGAGTGGCTTGTGAAATTTAGTGTTGGTCTTGCAAGAATAATTGGTACAAGATAGAGTAAAGACAAATAACTAGAATAAAGCAAAACTAAGTATGTTTCACACCAGTATAGGTGTAAAATGATGATTAAGATGGAAGGAACTTTTAGCTTGCCTCGATTCATTTCATTGTAATATAAGCACAAACTAGTGGTTCTTTGTTAAATTTTTCTATAGAGTTTCGTAGTCTCTTCTTTCTTGCTATTACATTAAAAGAGGAATTTTCTTGGTGATTCATATTGAATACAGGTAATCAAATTGAATGCAGGAGATGGACTACAAAAGAGAAGCTAACAATGGAGTCAAATTTAGGTAAGAGATTACTGTGGCAATGCACGCCCAGCATTCTTCAAATTTAGAAGCCACCTAATCTCACACTTTATTAATAGAAAACTGCCTGATGATCGATTTGAGATCTGAAAACCAACATCTATGTCTTTGCCCAGCAAGTAGATACGTGCCACGTGATTAACAACCGCATATCAACTGATGCCGGTGTTGTGTCTTTTAGATAAACTTTTCTCATTTATCATAAATCCATAAGTAACATATTCATTTCTGAAATTGCATGAATAAGATGGGTAAGCTTCCTCTAAAGATGTTTCCGTGTTTACTACTTCATTTTACTTTCTCATTAGTTGTGAGCTTTATTATAGTAATAATCTTGCTTCAGAGTGCTGCATAACAAAAGGATCAAACCTTCCTCTATATTCCTAGTAGAATATTGATATATGCATGTCCAAATGTGTATTCTCCAGACTCATTTCCCAAGATGCTTGCCATGCAATATAATACCACTTTGGTTTGTAGTTGTATTTTATGTTTAATGAGAATCATGCTGTATACATTTAATTGTCTTTCTGAATCTTTCTGTATATGTACTTTAGTTGATTTAGAACAACATGGTAAATGCATAAGCATCTTTTTGTTTATGTTCCAAATGCTCCCTTACATGCAATCAGATATTCTTTCAATTCTACACTTTGACTGTTGCTCTATATCTACTGAAGCAGACAATTATATGGTGATATACAAGATGTTCTGGTTCCTGAGATGTACGTAGAGCAAACAACTCGAGATCGGAAGAGCGTCGTGTTGAGGTAGTTCTTTTTCTCTGTCTGTCAAAAAAATAAGTTTTCCTGTTTCCGATGGGTAAGATTTTGTGGGGAAAGAAAAGGAAAAGAAGGAACTAACATTCAAACTGGATGTAAGGGTATCTTTTAGGAGGCAGAAGTCATACCAGGGATACAAAAGACTCTAAACTTTTTGTCATCATGGTATAGCAAAAAAGATATGTTATGTTGTGGTGTTTCTTATTCAGTCATTCTGCAAACCAACTTCCAGTTTCCTAATTTTGTTAAATTTCATATGCATCATACTTTGAGGGAGGATTAGATAGAATATTAGGATTATGCCCACTATCCAAAGATGAGGACATCCCAATGGAGAATTTGATAGCTTTACTTGTGGCCTCAACTACTGGTCATAATTTATAAAGGACTAACAGTAAAATAAGTTCTTCTGGTTTAACTGGTTGAAGAAGTTATAATTTTGCAAGGTGCTGCTCTTCACTTTTCTGATGCAAGTTTACAATTCTTTCTTATGTTAATGTGGACAGGGTCAAAAGCTTTCTGAAGTGAAGGATATTTATATGATTGAGGTTAATCTTTAAACCAGTTATAGTGTTATTTAAGTAAATTGTATTCTTACAAGTTTCCGTTCATCTTATTTCTTCAGGTTGGAGTTTATTGCTCGTTCAACCAACTTCTAGAGCGTGGATTCTATCATGCTGATCCACATCCTGGAAATCTACTTCGTAAGATCGGAAGAGCTAGCTTACATAGGTATTCTTTCTGCTTCTATCAACCAATGTATTTTTAGTTGCAGTACTAAATTTGTCAAGGACACAAGACCAGTTTATTTACCATTAAACATAAATGATTGCCATTGCATTTAATAATGTCGCTGTTCCTGGAAAGACATGTCTATAAGAAAACCAACTATTTCCTACAAAAATTTCCACTTTTAGCCATACACATCTATGTTTATGTGTTTGTGTAAAACAGCAACCAGCAACCTGGATTACTCGCTTCGCACTCATTCTCCGTTACCTTCATCACCAATTTTGTTTGTTGGTTGCAGAGTTACTGATTATTGGAGGTTAACTCATAATGGTGGTAGTTTGAGAAAGTCATTGGTGAAGCAAAGAAGAATGTGACTGAATGGATATGATGATTTTCTCATGTAGGACATAGGCAGAGGTTGTGAAGATTATCGGGATAGATAGAATGTTTACTAACTTATTGTAGTTAACCACAATATAACCAGTTTTGGCAAATATCAGGTTGTTCAATTGTTGTTTCCATGAATCTAACAGATTGAACAGAGAAGTCAGAGTAAATGAACAGAAAGGATCCATTAGATCTGAGATAAAATTGCCAGCACGCCATTCTGACCATTTGATGGCTCTCTATAGACTATAGTAAGCTATAATCTCTGAATTTTCTTTTATTCCTTTTCCTGGGGCATCTGGCTGGACATTGGATCTTAAAAACCAAAAGTATGAATGAAAGAGACACAACGGAAATTGAGAAAGGACACTTGACAAGTTTCTACATCACTAGAGTTTCCTAAAAAATCCTTTCTTTCTTTTTTTATCTTGCAAAATACATGTTTTTTTTTTTGTATTAGGTTGTGAATTTTTTTTTTTCTTTCCTAAGTTCAGTTATTAATTGTTCAATACCTCCACCGAAAAGAGACACTTCATGTGAGGATATTTTGTCTGTGACTGCAACCTGGGAAATTTCTGCAATTCTCATTTTATTGGATAAAAAGATAAAAATTTATGCGGACAATTGATGTGGGCAATAAACGACATCCTATATCAACAGGATGCTCAGCACTGCCCAATTTATCTATATGCAAAGGACATCCTATATAAACGACATCCTATATCAACAGGATGCTCAGCACTACATTTTCTCACATGTAGTATGGCTCTTGCAGTGTAATCTTTTTATGGTTTAACATAACATTCTTGGTCAAAAATAAATTGTATTTGGGTTGTAGCACTTAAAATGATCTTATCATTGGCCTCTCCCCAGACTTTGGCATGATGGGTGAGTTCAAGCAAGAACTTCGTGATGGTTTCATTGAAGCTTGTCTTCATCTTGTAAATCGTGACTACAATGCGCTGGCCAATGACTTTGTAACTCTTGGGTACCTGATTTTCTTCTTCTTTAATTGGGATTAGAGTGCTCTTTTTATGATCTCAATTTTGGAGAGTGCCAAACTTTTTTCCTTAACAGGCTTCTTCCACCAACATCCGACAGGGAAGCTGTTACTAAGGCATTAACAGGTTTGAATTCTACTTTGCAGGGTATATGTTTTTAATTTCACTTGGTAGGGCTACTGTGAATGTCTAGCAATCTTCATCAACCTGAATGCATGTGTAGATACTTGCCTTCCATAGATAGATTTCATTTTCGCTGAAACTTTTCTGTTTTGTCCTGCAGGTGTCTTTCAAAATGCTGTTGCTAGGGGAGTTGGCAACATAAGTTTCGGGGACCTTTCTGTAAATCTGGGAACCACTATGTAAGCATCGCCAGAAGCCTTCACTTTCTATTTAGATTTTCATAGGGAATGTCATGAGCTTTAGTTGTTCAAGTCCTGCTATTTGTAGGTAATACTTCGCAAAATCTTTTGAAAAACGGTGTAAATTCACCATTTTACCCCTAGATTAGTTTTTCCCAAATCACATAATACACAGGGGTAAGATGGTAAATCATCTTGCTTGTCTTCGAATAGCATTTTCCTTTTGTTCATATACATGTAATGTGTGTGCCTGTCTACTTAGGCAGGCTCATATATTGCTTTTTGGGGGTTTGGACAGTTATTATATAATTTAAAATGGTACAGGTACTTGTTGACTTTATGTTATAAGTATTATGGTGTGACCTAAATGCTTGCAATACACAATGATTGCAATGTATGATAAATTAGAGAGAAGAAATTGACATACCTTCACATATGTAATTGATTATGAAGCGGTTAAAGAGTCAAAATGGGTGATGCATTTCCAAAGTGCTATTAACTTTATTTCTCACTTACACAAAATTTGTTCGACCTCGTCATGGCTTATATTATGTTCAGTGCAAAATGTAAATAACCAGATTACTTCATTCCTAAGATTTGTGGAATTATAATAATCGACAATCCAATTATGATTATGAAGAGTAGATGTACGTGCTCATTTCTTCTTGAATATTTTTGGCATTGGAATTCTTCCTGTTGTCTCTGGAAGTTCTATTTTAATTCATTTCTGAGAGAAGCATTTTTCCAATATCTGCAGGTATAAATTTAAATTCAGAATACCTTCTTATTTCTCTCTTGTGATCAGAAGGTACAGGTCTTTTCTTCCTTTAGCTAAATGGTCTCAATTTTGGATGAAAATATATCAGAATTTCGTTTATATGTTACAAGAAATTCATTATGCCATTAAGTTCTTATTTTAAATTATAGACAAAAAGTGTATTATGTCCGGTCTACCTAAAGTTCAGTACTAACTCATTTTCTGGAACGTTCAGCCTTGCAGTTCTGGAGGGAATTGCGATCAGCTTCAACCCTAATTACAAAGTTTTGGGTAGTACATACCCATGGATTGCCAGAAAGGTGCTGACTGACTCCTCACCGAGGCTGAAATCTTCATTGCAGTCTCTTCTTTACAAGGTACAGCTGAACAAACAAATTAATTTGGCTGCAAAGAGAAGTCTTTGATTTCCCTAGTTTACCGTATGTTGCCACCAAGATCAATCTCACTATTTCTTAATAAAATTGCTAATCTGAGTTCAACTTTTGCCACTAGGATGGTACGTTCGACGTTGAACGGTTAGAGTCGCTGATAAGCGAGGTAAAAGACTGTTCTTGTGTGCATGTTAATCATTTTTCTTTTCATTATCTGGAAAATCAATTGAATTTAGTGGAAGTTGTATGTTAAAGTAAATTAAATGGTTTTGCTTTTATACTTGAAATATTTGTTGACATTAGCATATCTTCTATTGATGTTTTACCAATTGCCAGTCATGTGAAAAATAGTTCCTGATGTGATCCCTGGAAATTCTCTTTTTCGCATCAACAAATAGCACCTGATCTAACAATCTTCTGATTTTTCTATAAAATATTAACGCCAAGGAGTTTTTCCCTTCCACAGCAAAACCACTTGGAGACCTGAGTTGTCCCCTGCTCAAATTGAATTCATTTTGATCTTAGTAATAGCATCTTTTCTTGCATGCTACATATAATTTGTTGACATCCCAATTTGTTTTTATTATGTTGTTTCTTGTCTACATCATCCTGCCTTTGCACTGACCAACTACTTTCAGGAAGATAATAAAGCAAGAAAATAGAACAAAGAACAGTCAAAACAGCGATAGGGTAAGTAACATCGTACAAAAGGGTTACTGATGCAGGTTCCTACCGTTTTTACTATGCCAGCTCAGGGGGTCTCTTCTGAAAGTAACTGCATCGTAGCGCCTATTTGGTAAGTAGATGACCACAAGAACGCTAGGTCCTTAACCTCAAGATATGGTTAGGCCCAGGAAAGACACTGAGGGTAAGTCCCTGACGCAAAGGTTGAACCGTGAAGAGGAAGACAGGGTTGTGCTTAAGAGTAAACTAACCTCCTTTTATTGGGCCTAGCAGCCTGCATATTCTCACTGTGGAGCCTGGAAAACATTGTAGGTTCCTAGGCCTCCTCCTATCTGGATATGGAGCCAAGCCCCCACCACTTTTTTTGTACCTTTAGATGTGCTTAACGCCACTTCGCCAACTGGCATTACCGATGCTTTTGTGTCTCTCTGGGTGTTCCCCAGCAGAAAAAACCGTTTGCGACCGGCAGCTCTACCAGGCCAAATTCCAAGTCAAAAGTCAGAGTACCTACCTTTTAGACGCTACTTAGCCCTCAGGTTGTGCCAGTGACGTGATGACTAAGCTATGAACAACATCCTTTTCTTTTTATTACATTAAGACATGGCTATCATTCCTTTCCTTACAACCAAACGTAGATCCTTCATCATTCTCATCTTTCAATTCATATTCTATGGTGCTAGCGGAGAAGTCACCCAACTCCGGGCAAATTTGGCTAATTCTTTAATGTGTTGTATCCGCGATAGTCTCATTTCTGCCAATGGGGAGAGTCTCAGACAAAGCTCTATCCGGTGGCTATATTCCCCACACTCAAAAGCCTATAAGATGCCAAAAAACAAGTTAGCAAGAAGCCTTCTCTGATACCATGAAGAATTTTGTGGAACTTTGTATATTTCGTTGATATAACATGCATTTATGACCCAAGAATTACTCAAGAAGCCAATGACGACATAGCATGTAAAGTGAGCAAATCCAGAGAAGGATGAGATACTGATATGTTGAAACTGATAAAAAATTGAGCACAATTGTGTCAAAAGGTGATTTGTAAATGTTGACATTGTGGCAAAAGGTGATTTGTAAATGGTGACAAATGACAATTCAACTATGCTGAAAAAATCTGGAATATGCTAAATTGAGTTAATAAATGGTCTCAACCATTGCAAAATGGCTAGAAGAAGAAACCAGCATTGAACTGGTATAAATCTGTCAAAGCCTACTGAACCTGAATGAAGTTCATCTGAATAAGGCTGAAACTGATCTGTGTTGATCTGTATCTGCACTGAACTAGCTGAATTTGACTAGAAACATTGCTCCATAATGCTCTGAATTTATAAGATTATATGGTCTGAACTCTGAAATGTCTTTTGAGCAGTTAGGGAGAAAAGAAAAAGATTCCGACAAAAGCAGTTGGTAAAGGAATGAAATACAGCGGTTTAAGCTGAAAACAAATTAGCAGGAAGCCTGCTCTCATACCATGAAAAATTTTGTGAAACTTTCTATATTTCATTGATAGAATTTGAAACTTCCGACTCCAATTTTATACCAACAAAATACATGTCAACCTTCCAAAATTTCTCCTCTAATCATACCCTAAAATGTCTTCCCACTGATTAGGTCAATGAAATAAACTATATAACTAATGCATTAATTATCATGTTTCCTAAAATAACTCTGTAATTATTTGTGAATACAATGAATTACTTTTTCTTTTCCATGCGTGTAAACAAGAATCTGGAGATTACCTATTGAGTTTGTCTTCTAATTGGAAGCTATGCGTGGGCCAAAGGGTGGAACATCTCTGCTTCAGGGGTGGAACTTTTTTACTAGTTATTCTTTTAGGCATGCATAGAAGGATGGGCAGATGAAGTGCTGAGCATATTAGCATCATGTGATAGTTACTTGGGTTATGGTGTTCTTTAACTCCTTGTTAACTAACTAACATCTTCATACACCCCATTCTTTTCACCTCCTGGATAGCTGTCCTTAATGATATGATTTGATCATTTATATGGTCCCTCTAAACTTGCATTGGCTGATTCCATTGACTGTTCAACAATTAATTGGATGTGATCAAACAATAATGAAACTTATGTTTTTCCAACTGACCATACTGAGTGCTTTAGTGTGTCATCAATCTCTACTAACATTATGCTCCTATGAAATGTCCATGTGCTATTCAGACAAGATGCTAAGTGATGTATTTCTTCGTGGAATCCATTTTCACATGATAGAAACATGATCCCACATTCTTCCACAGCCCTTCGAACTTTGCCTTTTGTTATTTTAGTGGCTTTAGGCTAGTCATTCTCCGAGTTTGATTTTCCATCATTTCAGTCGCTACGTGCCAGGACAGATAGAGCTTTGATTGAGAACCAAGTAGAGGACGAGAACTCCAGGATGCTAACCAAGCAAATCCTTTACTTCACTTTGGATGAGAAGGTATTCCTATATTTTAACTCCAAATGCTAAATGATAGAAGGGCATATCATGCAGAATATTTTCTAATGCAATTACACTTCTACAGGGTGCATTTGTGAGAGAAATTCTTCTCGAAGAATTTGCTAAGGTGTGTTTTCGAACATTTACATGTCATAACTTGTTTGACGATTACAGTGACGTAGTGATATAGCTTCTTGAGACTGGGAGATCAATCTTGGTTTCTTGACCATTAGTTTTAAAATGCTAATTTCTTTTGGTGAAGAAGTTGACAAGCAAGGTCAGTCTTGTACAAAAATAAGGCTTGCCCCTATTGAGAAGAAAAACATTGAAGCTAACCATTCAGCCTGTTTTAAGTCATTTAATTATCTGTTTCGCCACTATAATGACTTTGAACTCTCTTTGATTTGCAAGACCAAGAAAATCTCTCCCCCAACACTTCTTTTTCCCCTTATACCTCCAACACTTAGTCATAACAGTGCCATTCTTTTACTGCTGCACTGTGTGCAAACTTCTGCCATCCCTGCACAGTCCCTCTCTTTGCTGCTGAGTGGTGTGATTGATACATATGAACACTGTTAAGACTGGGTTAGTGGAGATTGACTACTAGTGTTATTTATAATTTTGTTTACCTTGACATTGTTACCAATTCTTTTCTTCTACTTTACCTGTATTTGGGTTTTAAGGTTAGCATGATTCTAGTAATTGAGTGGTTACAGGTCCTGATTTTGGCCATCCTATCCTTGTATTCTGAAGTTAATGGTCTGCAACTTTAGGGAGCTTATCTTTTCTAATTGATTTACAGGGTTCTTCACATGTTTTAAATACTAATTAATATTAAATTGTGCAAATGTACTAGCAAAATACTACATGTTCAACAATGAGCAGTCAAAACCAGAGAGGAAAAAATTCAATGAGCAGTCAAAACCCAGAAACTATCAGTGATACTGTTGATTAATTTTGCAAATTGCAGGGATTGGATGCTCTTGGACTAGCAACCCTGGATTCAATAACACGTGCAATGACAACATACATACCCTTCACAGCCTCAGGTCCTTCCCACATGACTAATGAAGATATAACCAACCTTCGAAATCTGCGTCGCCTTTTGGCATTACTATCAGGAGTGCAAGAGACTGGAACATCAAACCTAGTAAGATATTTTTACTTGGATAATTTGCTATTTAGGAATCGAAAAGTGGTGTCAATGTTTCTTATGGAGGTTGAATGGGCCTCCCTAGTAAGATACATTATATGCAGGTATTCTACCTAAAGGTCCACGTCCATCATTGTGTAATGGTATCTTTCTGAGTAACTTAATGCATAATAGGTGCATCTGTGATGGAGATATTTGAATTTTGAGTCACATGACTAGAGACATTTCTAAAATAAATAAATTGACTGTAAATTTACTGAAACTTAAAATATTTTTTGCTCTTCCGATCTCTTATTTTGGTTTATCTTATTTCTCATTTGTAAATTCTATATTCCAGAACTAGTTGCCAGCTTTACCAAGTACATGTACTTCGAGCGTACACTGTATGAGGTCACAGTGGCAGTAGACCATTAGTTGTAGCAATATTCTGGTTGGTTGAAAGCTGAAAATGATTTTGATGGGTTTCCGTACATAATTTCAGCTTTATCATTTTCAGTTGCCTTTTCAAAACCTTTGTTTTCAAGGTTTTGGCATATACACGAAGGCTAGATGAAATTTTTTTTTTTTTTTTTTTTTTTTTTTTTGGGTTTTATTTTGTT
>CAVNYN010286328.1:0-82545 GCA_963692815.1 Nyctanthes arbor-tristis | reverse complement strand
TTTTTTTTTTTTTTTTTTTTTTTTTTTTTTGGCTTTAATTTTCTTGGCAAGAGGAACTATGGAAATTGAACGACTGATGCGAGGAAATTTAGTTAGTTGCATCTTCCGGTCCAGTCAAATATATATTATCATTAACTATGATGTCTTTATTTTGCACCATATCTTGATATTTTGTGAAGTTTTCCTGACTGAACTTCTTTCAAATTGGTCTTACTGTCTAGTCCTCAATATGTCTTTAGTTCATTTTCGACTCCAGATAATCCAGTTTTGATAATTCTGAAAGATCATAGAGGACAAAAGTATGAACTCTTTAAGTATCAGAACATATTACATTATATTGAAAAGGCTGCTACTTTTTTTCAGGGGGGTCGAGAAGTGGATCCAAACAGTGATCAGAGAACATCCTCAAATGTGGCATTGCTGGTTCCTTTTCGATTTGAATCTTTTCAAGAGATAATGCCTCTCCTCTCTGTCATTATTATTGAGGTATGCATCAAGGATTAGACTGTTCAAATACAGCAATATGCCCAATGACAACGTAATAAAACCTTTTTTCCTGCTTGATTTTGTAGGGTGATATTTTATTACTTTATTAATATATATATATATATGTGTGTGTTTGTGTGTGTGTGTGTGTGTGTGTGTAATCCTCTCATGAATACTGCTCAATGACTTGATAAGATATGGGTCAAAGTGGACCTTGATACACTACAAGTCCTAGTGAAGAAATTTACTCGGAGTCTTCACTCTAATTTCCTAGTTATTTTTCTTCATTGATGTGCTTACTGATATATGAAGTGCACCATCTTTTGACAGATCGGAAGAGCGTCGTGCAGAAATTGCTACGGCTGCCAGCTGATCTGGCTGCAAAGCTAGTTTCCCGAGTCACTGCAAGGACAATAAGGAGGGCATTTTTGTGAATGCATCCACAATAACTACATTCAATTTCATGGATAACATATGGAATGGCTCTATCATGTTATCATTTTTGAGGTCTTGAACGTTTGGTAACCTCTGAGAATTTTGAGCCATCAGCAAGATTGATCTTTTGGCGGAATCCTAAAGAGACATCATTGTACTACTACTGTAGAACTAGCCATGAGATGGAGGATCTCAAGCCAAGTGCTGCTCTTCAGGTCATTGTGTAGAACATTTAAAGGTGTAAAACATCATACTTAGCGAAAAAAGTCACTTGCTTTTTTTTTTTTTTTTTTTTGGTTGATTTAAAAACACTTGCATTTTTTCTATATTGAAGTACAGTTTCCAAAAATCTGATTTGGTCAGAAGCTTCAATAATGGTGCAAAATATTATATGATGTCATTATTGTGATTATTTATTATAGCATATAACTTTTCGCTGTATAAAACATGTCTGAAACCTCAACCATTAGCATAGAAATTTGGGGAACTTTCATGAATGCTTTTAGAAAACCATTACTCCCTCCATACCACAAAAATAGTCTGATAGGTAATTTTATGTGGATTAAGAATTAGTAGGTAATGTGGTTAGAACATTTAATTTTATCTTATTTTTCCATATATACCCTTGTGTCATTAATTGTTTGAAATATTTTTAATATATAAGTAGTTGAATAACAATAATTAACTAGGGGCACATATGGAAGTGAAACATTAAATACATGTTTAATATGGTGAGTGGACTATATTTTTTGGACAAACGAAAATGGAATAGTAGACTATCTTTTTGAGACGGAGGAAGTATTAAACACACTTTCTAATCTTTTAAAATTTCAACAATACTTGTTCTTTTTTTTTTCCTTTTTGGTCATTATTCTCTATTTTTTAATATTTACTATTTTTTATTTTTTTCTATTACTCGTTAGTTTTTTATTTACTATTCCCTATGCCAGCGATGTCAACCGCAGCTAGCAAAGTTCCGGCGATGTGGCTGGCAACTGCCACTGGTGAATTTCTGGCAATGTCGCCGGTGATGTAGCTAGTCGCTGACAACTTCAATTTTTTATTTTCTTTTTCCCTTTGTTCCTTTTTTTTCTTTCTATTGTAGGCTCGGTTCTGACACCACCATTTGTAGTGCGCCTTAATACCAGTTAATCATAGTCTTTGTTATATATTACATTATTTGTTTTAGTTATTGTTATTATTTATTTATTTTCACAAAATTTACGTTTGAAGACATCAACTCATGACTTGGATAATATACTTTCTTAGTCAAAGAATTGGGTCACAGCACGTCATCATTTCTTATGAAGATAATTCCATTAAATACTTAGTCAAATTCTCCTATCCTCCATTTTTATCGATACTTGTAGGAATATCGATACTTTCAATTGTCTAAGTGACTCTCTGCTTTATTGATACTTAAAGGAGTAAAGGTACTTTTAATTGGTTATAGTACTCTCTGTTTTATCAATTTTGATAGACGTATCGATACTTTTTATTAAAACTACTATAGTATTAAACCTTCAGTTTGGTGGTCCAAATATATTCCGTTACATATTTTAGGCTTATTCATTAGTTTCTTTCTGAAGATATATAAGACAATTAGGGAGGGGTATATTACAAAAGGTTATATAAATAAGTAGGGAGGGGTTATGTTACAATCAAAAGTTCCATTTTTTTCTTGCTAGATTTCACCATCATACATAAGTGGATTTTCATACTACCATACTAGAGGTCACATACCATATATCAAAATAAGTTAAGTACTCATATAGTTCCATTCATGGGAGTTCCCATTTATTGCCCTCGTAGTACTCGAACTTGATATATTCCATGGTTTCGGGGGTGTAGTACTCGATTTGTACTTGAGTGGTGATATAGTGGTGAATATCATAGTAACCCCGTCACATAAGTGCAAGCACTCCCATCCAATGACAAGCCCCAAGTACTTTGGGTCACTTCAAATAAGCTCCGTTTGGTCATCTAACATTTTAGAAAACAAAGAACAGTGAATAAACTATATTCAGTGAGTAACCTATGTATATGCAAGAATTTCTTTTAAAAACATGACGTTTCAGGGCCCAACTTGCTCCAGTGATTTCTCGAGTGCTTATGAAACTAGTTAGGTCAGTACCACATTTGAAAATGCTGGTTCATAGACTACCTTGGTAACCTCTCACACGAATCAAACTTGTTCAAAAAGGATGTCTTGACATCAATATCATGACCTGAACTGAAATGACTCTAAATTCCGCGGGAAATACACATGATGGCAATTCATCTTCTCAAACATGAATTTTCACAACCGTTATGCACAAAAGCAACAACTTATCTTTAGCAATTATTTCTACAGCAACAAATCACTTGCTTTCTTTTCTTGTCAAAGTCATACTTTAACAAAGGGAAAAGAAAGGGACAAGTCAAACTCAAGTATAGCATCACTCATATTTTTCTCTCTCTCTCTTTCTAAAACTTCCTGAATTTTGGAAGTTTACAGCCTTTAGTTGGTTCTTTCTTGGTGAAAAAGACAAGGTAAGTGGATCTTTTACTTAGGGATTGAGTGAAGTTTTGGTTAAAGGGTGGTGGGTTCACCCAATAAAAATTCGGTTCATTTATACAGTAAATTTTCAGAGGACAAAGGGAATCTTGATGAGTAAGCATACATGTCCTATGCATGCATATTTCCATTTATGTAGTAGATATGCTTTTTTTTGGCATTCTCCCAAGAATATCTCTAGTTTAAGCTACTTTTCCACTTCATATTTGAAGATTTCCAAACAAGTATAATTTCTTTAAAATTATTTAGGCTAGATCAACCAATCATTGCTGAAGAATTGTACATTTATACAAAATGATTTCGTATCATTGTTCGATCTTCGATGTCATGTCATATTACATTATTTTTCTAGTCGGGTCGTTACAATATACTCCCTTAAAATAATTTTGTCCTCGAAATTACCTTGAAATAACTCAGGGTATTTTTCTTTCATTTCTTCCTCTCTTTCCCAGGTTTCTTCTTTTGTCTCTTCACTTTTCCATAATACTCATACTAGTGGTACTTCTTTATTCCGATCTGTTTTTTGGTTCCTCGCATTAATATATTCACAGGTCGTTCTTTATATGTTAAATCAGGTTGAATATCTGGCGGGGAATCTGATAATACGTGGGTTGGGTCGGAGTTGTATTTACAAAAAGTCGGGACAATAAATACATTATGAATTTTCTTCATTTGATCCGGCAGTTTAAGTCTGTAAGTTACTTCTCCAACTCTTTCTATAATTTCAAAGGGTCTAATAAATCGAGATTTCAGATTTCCTTGTTTTCCAAGTCAAAGAAGACTTTTAATTGGAGATATCTTAATAAAGACTTTATCTTCCACTTCAAATTCTAACAGTCGACCTCATTGATCTGCATAACTACGTTGTCGATCTTGAGCTTCTTTGAGTCTAGCTTTTATTTTTTCTATAGCTTGAATCATTTCTTATACCATTTCCGAGTTAACAAATTTTCTTTCTCTAACTTCATCCCAATACAAAGGAGATCGGCATTGTCGACTATACAAAGCTTCAAAATGTGGCATTTGAATCAAGGAATGATAACTGTTATTATAAGAAAATTCAATCAACAATAGGTATCAATCCCAACTTGTGGAAATTCTAACATGCAAGCTCTAAGCATATCTTCTAAGGTCTAAATAGTCCGTTCTGATTGCTTGTCAATTTATGAATGAAAAGTTGTAGTAAAATAAAGCTTTGTGCCTAATATAAAATGTAATTCCTTCCAAAAATGTGATAGGAATCTGAGATCTCGATCGGAAGTGATAGATATAGGTACTCCATTATTATTCTTGTACATATAACTGCGCAAACTGTTCTATTTTATAGGTCATTTTGATTGGTAGGTAGTATGCATGCTTAGTTAAGGGGTCGATAATTACCCAAATTGCATTATAGCCTTCACTGGTTCTTGGTAGTCTACTTACAAAGTCTTTTTTTTTTTTTTTTGCCCCATTTCTATTTAGGAATTGGTAAAGGCTATAAGCACCTGCAGATCTTTCATGTTGGGTTTTAACTTGTTGACAAGTTAAACATCTTGAGACAAATTTTGCAATTTCTCGCTTCATATTTCGTCACCAAAATAGAGTTTTTACTTCTCGACACATGTTTGTGGATCCTGTGTGTAATAAATAAAGAGTGATATAGGTTTTCTAAAGTATATCATGTTGCGCTTATAAAATCTAGCCCATGAAGTCGGATTAGTAATTGGAGGACTAATTATGCAATTTTGTTAACCAATTGTCTTGGAAAGCACGAAACATTGGCGCAACTTGGGAAATTCATATATATTGATTGTTGTCTTTGGCAGCAGGGGTGCATGCATTCGGCGAATAGAATCACGGAAACAGAGAGACACAATTTCGCACAAAATTCACGCACGGCAATAGAGAGAAATTGGAAAGAAAATTCAGCCTTTTTTTCTTTACGCCTGCGATGATTTTCGACATTCAATTTGGTGGTCTTCTCCAAGTTAATTTTTAGAGTAGGTTAGGCGATATTTTTCCCTTCATCTCTTGTTGTTGATTATTGGGTTCCATTTATTATTAAATGAGTTGTTTGCGATGCCAAGAATATTATTCTTGACATTGTTGCGTGATTGTTGTAGTGTGTGGTTAACTCTTGATTTAGGGCAAGAATCTTGAGAAGTTAAAATTTGTATTCCCGATATTATTTTGTAGTAGTGGAGTTGTCGGTTTGCCCCATCGATTTTCCCTTCTCATTAGAAGGTTTTACGACATAAAATAATTCCTGGTGTTATTTGCATTGCCGCACTTATATTATTGTTTGACATATGGATTGCCTATTTTAATCACACGGGTTTAGGGAAATTGACTAAATTCCTAACGGTGGTATCAAATCCATGTTGAGTTGTGTGGATTAAAATGGATGACCAAATTAGTAGTGCTATGATTAGGCTTAGAAATCATAATTGGGTGACGTGAAAACTTAGGAAGGAGGATATCCTTTATTGCAAGGATTTGCATGATCCTATTAATGGTGATGATTCGAAACCAGAATATATGAAAGATACAGACTAGCAAAAACTACACAGGAAAACTATTGGGACGATAAGGCAATGGATGGATAATAGCTTATTTCATCATGTAGTATAGAAGACAGATGCAAATAAATTGTGGACTAAATTAGAGTCCATGTTTGAGAAGAAAACTGCAGCCAGAAAGTCTTTCTGATCAGAGACTTGGTCAATATGAAATATAAGGACGGTACGAGCGTGACAGAACACCTGAATAATTTTCCTACACGACGCTCTTCCGATCTCTGGTGACAATGGGAATGACTCTTGAGGATGAATTGAAAGTATTACTACTTTTGAGTTCTTTGGTAGACAGTTGGGAGACTTTAATTGTCACTGTTAGTAATTCTACTCCAGATGGTGTGTTCTCTATGGATTATGTGAAAAATAGTATACATAATGAGAAAATCAGAAGGAAATCTTTAGGTTTGTATGTGGGTTCAGATAATAAATTGGCGCTGGTTTCAGATGATCACAGAGGTAGAAGTAAGAACAAAAGGCAAAGGCATTACAACAAGGCTAGAAGTAGGTCAAAGTCAAAAGATAAGAAGAATACCTATTATCACTGTGGCAAGGAAGGTCATTATAAAAGACATTGCAGGATTTGGTTGAGAGAGCAGAAGGAGGGTAACAATCAGAAGAAAGAGGATGAAAATACTATAGGTGTGATGACTAGTGATGTACTCTCTTGCAGAGGTCAATGCCTACATGTTGGAGACTCTCTTACCGAGTGGCATGTTGATAGTGGTGCCTCATACCATGTTTGCATAAACATTGAGTTGTTTACTACTTATAGAGCAGGTGATTTTGACCAATCGAATATGGCTAGCTCGTCACATTCTGAAATCATGAGGATTGGTGACATTCATTTGGAGACAAATATGGGGTACATCCTAATTCTGAAGAATGTAAGGCATATTCCTGACATGCATTTCAATCTGCTTGCAATAAATACTCTTAACTGAACATGGTATTTCAGTACTTTTGGTGATTAGAAGTGGAGATTATCAAAGGGATCTATGGTTGTTGCCAGTGGAAAGCTTTGTTGCATACAATACAAGACTTATAAAAAGGCTTCTAAGACTGGGATAAATGCAGTTGAAGAGCCTTCTCCTAATTTATGGTACAAGAGGCTTTATCACATGAGTGAAAAAGGTTTACATGTTCTAGCTAAGAAGGCAGCTATTTCCTTAGCCAATGGTATGTCCTTAGACCCATTTGATCACTGTTTATTTAGTAAGCAAACTAGAGCTTCCTTTTCTAGCACATTTAAAAGGAAAAAGAATATTTTAGATATTGTACATTCTGATGTGTGCTCTCCTGGTGATGTAGCATCTTTTGGTCGAAACAATTATTTTGTTACATTTGTTGATGATGCTTCTAGGAAATTATGGGTCTTTCTTCTAAAATCTAAAGATCAGGTACTCTAGTGTTTTAAACAGTTTCATACCATGGTGGAACGAGAAACATGGAAGTGTTTGAAAGGCTCAAAACAGATAATGGTGGAGAATGTACTTCACATAGGTTCAGAGAGTATTGCTTAAAATTTGGGATCCGACATGAGTTTACAGAAGCAGAGACTCCTCAGCATAATGGTGTGGTAGAAAGAATGAACCGTACCATTTTTGATAGTGTTAGATGCATGTTGAAGACATCCAAGCTTCCTAAGACATTTTAGGGTGAAGCAGTTTTGACTGCTTGCTATCTGATTAATAGATCTCCCTCAGTTTCTTTGGATTCTGATATTCCAGAAAGAGTTTAGAGAGGTAGAGATGTTTCATACTCTCATCTAAAGGTGTTTGGATGTAAAGCCTTTATACATATACCTAAAGAACAGAGATCGAAGCTTGATGAGAGAGCTACTCCTTGTGCTTTTCTTGGTTATGGTGATGAATAGTTTGAATACAAATTGTGAGATCCAAAGAAAAGGCAGCTTGTGAGAAGTAGAGATGCAGAGATTCGTGAAGATCAAAAGATTGAGGACTTTGATAAAGTCGAGCAGCCTAAAGCAGCCTAAAGAGATGACTCTAGTTGTTCTTAGTCTCATATCTGGTAATTCTTCAGCATCTCAACCTAGTACTGGTAGTCATGCAGCTCCTACTAATGATGACACAATTGATGATGATATTCTAGTTGATTAGACTAGTGATCAGATGGAGCATATTACTAATCAGGGGGAGCAGACCCTTGTTGAAGAAGAAGTTGGAGAATCAAGAAGATCTGCAAGAGGACGTATACCATCTACCAAGTATCCTGAGTCTGATTATATTTTGCTCACTGAGGATGAAGAACCAGAAATTTACTTGGGGGCTTAGGATCATAAAGACAAATCTCACTGGATGAAAGCCATGGTAGATGAGATGGCTTCTTTGAAGAAGAATAACACCTTTGAGCTGGTAAATCTTCCTAAGGGTAGAAAGGCTTTGAGGAATAAATGGGTGTATAAAATCAAAAGGGACAACGATGGTGACTTATTGAAGTATAAAGCTCGCTTGGTGGTGAAAGACTTTGGACAGAAGCATGGTTTTTATTTTGATGAGATTTTCTCCCCCGTGGTGAAGATGACATCCATTAGAGTTGTTTTGGGTTTAGCAACCAGTTTGAACTTGAAAATTGAACAACTTGATGTGAAGACTACCTTTCTTTATCGTGATTTGGAGGAAGAGATTTATATGGTACAACCAGAAGGGTTTGAATAGAAGGGGAAAGAACACCTTGTATGCAAATTAAAAAAGAATTTGTATAGCCTAAAGCAAGCACCAAGACAATGGTACAAAAAGTTTAATACTTTTATGACAAGTCAGGGGTACACAAGGACCACTGCAGATTCTTATGTTTACTTCAGATCTTTTTCAGGTGATAAATTCATTATTTTGCTGCTTTATGTTGATGACATGCTTATAGTTGGCCAAGATGTGGGATTGATGTAGAAATTGAAGGATTCCTTACACAAGTATTTTGATATGAAAGACTTGGGATCAGCTAAATAGATTTTGGGCATGGAGATTATTCGAGACAGAAAATCTAAACAGTTGTGGTTATCACAGGCATATTATATTTGAAAGGTTCGACGTGAAAGGGGCTAAACCAGTTAGTCACCTCTTGGAGCTCATTTCAAACTAACCAAGAAATCTAGTCCTTCAGTTGATGAGGAGAAGAAGAAAATAGAGGCTATTCTTTATTCTTCAACTGTTGGTAGTTTAATATGCTCTTCCGATCTGCTATGATTTGTACTCGTCTTGATATTGCACACGCAGTTGGTGTGGTAAGCAGATTTCTGTCTAATCTGGGTAAGGAGCATTGGGAAGCTGTAAAATGGATTATGCGGTATCTCAGAGGAACTTCTAATTTGTATTTGGGTTTTGGAAGAGCTCAGCCAATTTTGACAGGGTATACAGATGTAGATATGGCAAGTGATCTTGATAACAGGAAATCTACATCTGGATACTTGTTTACTTTTGCAAGGGGCTGTTTCTTGGTAGTCTAAATTGCAAAAAATGTGTAGCTCTATCTATAATAAAGGCTGAGTATGTTGCTCTCACAAAAGCAGGAAAATAGATGATATAGTTGAAAAGATTTCTTGAGGAGCTCAAGTTGAAGTAAAGTGACTACATCATTTATTGTGATAGTCAGAGTGCTCTTGAATTGAGAAGAACTCTACATATCATTCTCGCACCAAACACATTGATGTCAGGTATCATTGGATTTGTGAAGCAATAAATGAGAAATTTTTACAATTAGAAAAGATACACACTGACAAGAATATTGCTGATATGTTGACAAAAGTGGCTACCAAGAAGAAGCTTGAGTTATGTACCGGCCAGGCCAGTATATATTCCAAGTGATACATTTGAAGTTTAGGATACCTCTCTCATAGACTGGAGCGAGAGATTGTTGGGCTTATAAAATCCAGCCCATGAAGTTTGATTAGTAATTGGAGTACCTATTATGCAATATGGTTAACCAATTGTCTTGGAAAGCACGAAACCTTGGCCCAACTTGGAAAATTCATTATATATAATGATTGTTGTCTTTGGCAGAAGGGGTGCATGCATTTGGAAGAATAGAATCACGAAAATTGAGATACACAATTTCGCACAAAATTCAAGCACGGCAACATAGAGAAATTGGAAAGAAAATTCAGCCTTTTTTTCTTTATGCCTGGGACGATTTTCTCGACTTTCAATTTGGTGGTCTTCTCCAAGTTAATTCTTGGAGTGGGTTAGGTGATATTTTTCCCTTCATCTATTGTTGTTGATTATTGGGTTTCATCTATTGTTAGATGAGTTGTTTGTGATGCCAAAAATATTATTCTTGACATTGTTGCGTGATTATGATAGTATGTGGTTAACTCTTGATTTAGGTCAAGAATCTTGAGAAGTTAAACATTGTATTTCCATTATTATTTGGCGGTAGTGGAGTTGTCGGTTTACCCTGTTGATTTTCCCTTCTCATTGGAGGGTTTTACGAAGTAAAATAATTCCTAGTGTTATTTACGTTTTTGACATATTGATTGCATAGTTTAATCACACGGGTTTAGGGAAATTGACTAAATTCCCAACATATCATTCTTTAATTCTTTAACTGTTGGCACATAAAATCGCTCCTTATAACGTAAGATTCCTTGTGTGGAGAGATTATAATCTGAAATTTTTCCTTCAGTTAACTTTTTTTTTTTTATTTTTTTACGAATTTATCCTCATTTTGTCCTTCTTTAATTCTTTCTAAGAACGTGGATTGGAGTGTTAGAGCAACTGATCTTGCATCTTCTAGAGAAAGTATTTCCAAGTTTAAACTTTCTATATCCTTTTATAACTTCTTCGGTCTCCTCTTGTCAATTAGTGCTTTTCAACTTGAAGCATCATGCACCACATTAGCTTTTCTAGGGTGATAATTTGATTGTGCAGTCATAATCTTTGACGAGTTCTAACCATTTGTCCTGATGCATATTCAGGTCCTTTTGGGTAAAGAAATACTTTAAACTTTTATGATCCATGAATATCTCACACTTTTCACCATACAAGTAGTGTCGCCAAGTTTTCAAAGCAAAGATAATTGTAGCTAATTCTAGGTCGTGAGTAGGATAATTCCGCTCATAAGGTTTCAATTGTCGTGAGCCACATGCAGTTACCTTTCCATTATGCATTAGTACACATCCTAATCCTTTTCTTGATGCGTCAGTATATATAGTAAATCCACTGCTTCCTTTAGGAATGGTTAATATTGGAACAGTTGTTAATCGAGTTTTCGATTCCTAAAAACTTTTTTCAGATTCTTCTGTCCACTTGAATGGCACATTTTTCCGAATCAACTATTTTATATAGTTAGTATTATTCACTTGAGTATGATGCTTTTAATATATATATATATATATATATATATCCGTTTTTCTAATGTTAGATATTCTTTTTCAGTTTCTTTAGTGGTTGTTTTTTTACTTAACTATATCTTTGTTCAGTATAATGTCCACTATTGGTGCGTTGCTGGAGTAAATTCACTGCTTGCATGGTAGCAATTCGTCGCCAACAAATCAGTTTTTTTAATCAGTTTATTTCTATGTTATCCGTCTGTTGTCGCCACAGATTATTTTACCTCATTACATTATTGTTCATCTTATATCTCTTCTTCTTACTTTACTTCTTCAATTCTTTTTTTACTTTTTCTTTCTCATTTTGCTGATCTCTTGTTCAAATTCTTTCTTTAATTTTTCTTTCTCATTTTTGCTGATCTCTTGTGAGGACGGATAAGTGTACCAATTATTGTAAGTATTCAAAGGCTTAATGCAAGTTTCCTAATCTGTTCCTGGTAATAAATTAAAAAATTGCTGGGATTCTATGTTTGAGCAAAATCACCCATGTTGGATTCTAGCAGTTGGGTATTTGTGATGTGCTGTGGTCTAAAGAGGATGATGTTAACAGAGCATCAGTTAATTTAGTCAACAAGTTAGAGATTAATATCGTTTGTTTTGATGTAGTCTGTTTTTGCAGTTTATTAGTGTAGCTTTTTTTCTTATCAGTAGAAGCATCTTCTATATTTATAATATTAATCTTTTTCATTACAATTGTTGACGTTAAATTAGATCGGTTTCTATAAGGCAGTTTAGAAGGAATTAATCATTGTCCACTCTTAATTATTTTATACGTATGCTTTTCTTTACTGCCACAAAGATTATATTCATTTCTAATTATAAGTGCACATGGTTTGTATCGGACAGTGTAAAGCAATCGGTCAAACTTATATGGTAGTATATAATGCAAGTATATTTGATCATCGGCTAATTAATAATTGGTAAAAAGTTATTATTCCTAGTGATGCTGCTATTAGATCCAATAACGTTATCCATCAATGCAATAAGAGGAATAATGTGATTCTGTTATTTAAGGGAACAACTTGGTCGGAGGTGTCAAGGAGCTTAATTATTATTCTCATGCAGTTATATTAACACTATAACTTTTTACTAATGACACTACAATTTTAATCTCTTGACTAACCCCACTGTTTTTGTTAAAGGTGACTATATGACCACCAAAAAAATTGTTTATGACACCACATTTTTAAGTGGATCTTATATTTTCTGAAAAGGACATAAATAAAATGACAAGTATAACCTTTTTTATTTTTTTAAATTCTCTTTATTTTTTACCAATTTTATCAAACCATGAAAAAATGCTATCTTCGTCTTCCCTATGTTTCTAGTGTTCCACCGATTTCAATGACTCATAAGCTTAATAGCAACTTCTTCATTCGTCTGGATATTAGTACATGCATATAATATAAAAAAAAATCACATAAAAGATCCTATTAAATGCAATACGACAAACAAGAAAGATCTACTAATTCAAACAACAAAACTTAAAAAATAAAAAAAAAATGAAAAGAAATTCAGGCGAAACTTGTTTCCCACAGTAAATGGATATCCTTTAACCCACCTTCCAATAATCTTTCTCCTCTCCTTCGAATCAAGTAGAACTTTCCAAATACTAGAAAACAGACAACGACATATTCATAGGTTCTTCTTCGATGCAATCCAGGCCATCAAAGCATGGGTTTTCCTTAAAATTTCTATTGAATTCATGCCAGAAAGTTCAATTATTAGTGGGATAAAGTAGCGATACGGTATACTACCAAGATGAACGGTGTAAGTGTATGAGGTTATATGTAAACTAGTAGTGGTATAGATATAAATTTTACTTTTAAGGTGTGATGTGACTAGGGAGGGCAATGGATGGGATCGGAGCAGATTGGCGCCAAATCCGCCCAAGTAGTAATACTAGCTGCAGGTAAAGAATCTAACCATTTCCGAGCCTTGTCCTTCAACGTGTGAACAAAGAGTCTCATTTTTAGTACTTTCTCATTGATATTCTGATAAGAAAAATTCCCCACATATTCCAACAATCGTGACAGATGATAGTGTGGATTCTCATTTCATAGAATGACAAGTTGTTGGAGAATAAATTAATCACACCTGGTCATGATAGAAAGTTATCATGCCCATGTGTTGGAAAAACAATACTTGCCCTGTTTTAAACCAGGGGAGGTATCATGAAATCCTCCATCAAGTGCCCCATTGTTACCACAAGTGCAGTTGGTCCCACTGGAAGAATTTCTTGGTCACGATTATCACCTATATCAATTCTCTATTGTTCCTTCTCTTTTTTCTCTTGGTTTCTTTGGTGAAAGATCCTCTCAATTTTTGGGTTGAACTCAGCTAAACTACAGCTTTGAAAACGATGCATTCAATGCAAAATTCCACATCAAACAAACTAACAATAAAAATTCAGCAATAAAATAAAACAAACTTGTCAAGTATAACTTTATTAAAGCAATTATCAATTTAGCCAATCACCGACAACGATGCAAAAAACTTGTTGTCGAATGTATCCCATAAGTGTATGAGGTCGAATCCACCACAATTTCCACAATCAATCATTAGCACTCACCCTCACTCGTTCTAGCCTAGGGTTGAAAATCAATAATCCTAAGTTATTAGGAAGCCTCTCTCGATAGTCATCCAAATCTATACTCATATGCGAGACCACTTATCTCTAATTAACCTTTGAACATAAAGTATGCTTTATTCACTCTGATTATTTTCCTACGATTTCATAGAGCATAATAATATCTTTAGCTATTATAGGACCATATGTTGTTCACTAACATATGCTAAACTCATGAAAAATCTCTCAAAAGCAACATAAATCACAAAACTCAATTTATTGGTGATCAATCATCAAATTGAGAATGGTGAATAATAAATAATCAACCCAAACAAATTAGAACAAGAGGAAGAATGAACACTATAAATTAATCATGAAATACGGAGTTTCATTATGAACCCTAGTTCAAAAGATTTAGCCTAGCATAATATTGCTAGATAAAATAAGAAGAAAAGATGAATTCATATGTTAAAAATAAAGAAGGAAATATAAAAATAAAACCACAACACTTCTATCTCTTAACGCTTGTGTTTCCAGGCTTCTTTGTGTTTTTTTTCCTCCTCCTTCTCACGTCTCCTCCTCTCTCCTATGTATTTTCCTGTCCCTTTATAGTTTTGAACACCCTAGAGTTCCCAAGTGTTTCAAAAAGGGCCAAAAATACCGAGATTACAGAGATTACAGAGCATGCAGCTAGGCCGCGGTTTGCTTGTCGCGGTCAGCTACGGTAACTTTCAAAACATAAATTTAAGTCCCTGATTTGACTTTTTCTAACAGCAATAGTCCTTTTCGATCTATTTTCTTCATTTAAACAAGTCCAAAACTTTTTGAACTCTTTTCAAAGGTCCTTGCACTCTTCAAATATAACCTAAAAAGTCTCTTTTAAGTTTTTCTAAAGTGCAATTTAGTCATCAAACTTGTTGACATTGATCTTCTCATGCCGGAACTCTCGAGATCAATCACCCATTGATACCACATCTTGGATATAAAGCTCCAATTTAGTTCAAAAATTATCATTTTCACTTAGCATCACCTCAATTTGAGCTTTTCACATATTTGAACAATATTCACACAAATTAGGTAGAAATATACTCAATTACATATAAAGAGCATGTTTGATTCTCATTAACTGGGGAAAGTATAATGAGGAGAGACGTAGAATGTGTAGTAAAAATGTAAAAAGATTTGAAATATATGATTATGTTGAGCAGTTGTCAAATCAAATGTTAAATCAGTAGTAGGTAAAATTTTATTTTGAAAGAATAATGAGAAATAATGAGACTCAAACAAGCTCAAAATTAAATAAGTCAAGAGGAGTATATTACATATAAAATACACTCATCAGGTACTATTATGATAGTATATGACCTCTTATCTTCGGTTGCCTTCATTTCTCCTTGCTCATGTATACTACAAAGTCTATTTTATTTTTATTTTCTTTTTAGTTGAATACGAACGTATTTCTAATCCCAGCTCGGCATGTTATCTTAAGGGAAAGAAAGAAAATTTTATATGCTTACTGTAGAAAATATAATTATAGCATTAAGAGTAATAATAATAATAATAATATTCTTTACAAATAATTTCTACTTTATAATACTTTGTTGTGAATTTTTCAAGTTATAATAATATCATTATGACAGTCAACACTCTCTGAATAATAATAATACTAATAATAATAATAAAGCATTCATAAAAAATAGCACCGGTTTCTTTACGTATTACGTGCATCTTCATAATAAATTTTATACGTTTCACGACTTTTGTAATACTAATAGTGATAATTCTAGAAGTTCACCACTGACTTTGCAAATGTTTTCTTGTAATATCTTTTGTGTTCATTTTTCACGCATATTATACTAGTACAGAAAATTGACTCTTTAACAAATTCACCACTTTGTTATCCAACGACTACTACCACTTGTGACAGTAATATTAGTAAGAATAGAAATAAGATGGAAAAAGGTCTTGACCACTTTGTTGAAATTCCCAAGGTATTATGTGTGCATTTTCAATAACAACAACAATAATAATAAACTCACCTATAAACAATAATAAAAGCATTAAAATATCACGAGAACTCCAAATTCTTCGTACATTGAGAACCCCACCTTGTGGGGCATATTGATTGTATTGGCCTTGAGTATATAGCTCAAAGGTGGGCCGTTGTAAGTGGCAACGTAGTAATAAGGGGGTCAAATTCACTGGAGAATGAGAAATGGGGATAAAATTTGTAGGCCCAAAAATATCAGCTCACTCCCTCTTTTTGGACGACTTTTGGCAGGAATTTGTATTGAGATCCGAAGCAATTTATACGTAGTGATTTATAATTTGTCATTTTAAGAGAATCAAACAGAGGCTTAGCCTATAGGCCTTGAGTTTTTAAAAAATTTAAAATTTTAATAAATTATTATTGAAAAAAATTTATTGAGAATCGTGAATTGTATCTGTCTTTATCTTATATCGTCAGATTGTTTTCTTGATTGACTCCAGTATTCGCAAATGTTCAGATATTAAACTGGAAAAACTAACAGTTTAAGGTTGTCATACTAGTTTTAATTAAATAATTGAAATAAATTAATTTTTACAAAAAATAATGATGAGATTCAAGGAAGCCAAAGTTTAGTTCGTGTAGCGATGGGGCCCTTTACACTATCAAAAGCCAAAGAGATCAAGAGTTGATGGCGGAATTGGTTCATCTCATAAGTCAAGCTCAAATTGGAGAAGCATTGAAGGCTGGGTTTGATTTGGATGCAATAAAGCCAAAGGAAATCATTTTGATTGAGGCATTAGAGCTCGATCTGAAATTTTGAGGACTAAATTGTAAATGTTGAATTCAGGAAGTTCATGACTTGGGATCATTGAAGATGAGTCAAAGTCGATCCTTTTAGTTAGGAAAAGATTCAAGGCACCAATAATTGAGCTTGAGGGTCAAAACGGGCACAAAAATTAAGTTTTGGAGATATGGAGCAAATCAGAAAGTTCAAGGACTTACAGCGCAAATTCAGTAAAATAGCCACGTGGTTGCACTATTGTACCATGCGGCCGCACAACATGGCCAAAAATCTACCATTTTGGGCAAAATGTTTGGTGCGGCCGCACCAGCCGGACTGCATTCCACCACGCGAGTTTTGAGCCTTTTGTCTGATTTTTTTTATTTTTCTTGTAATTTTTTTTAACTTCAAGACACATTCCACTATAAATAGGATCCCTCTATTGTCATTTAGGGTTAGCTTGTATTTGAAAAACACCAATGGTGGCTATGAACATTCACTTCCATTTCAATGTTCTTTATTGAAAGTTATGAAGTTTTAAGGGTTGATTTCTCTTGAGATTTTAATCCTATATTTTGAGTGCTGTCCTTCCATTACTCTTGGGGGATTTAGGAACCATTTCCTAGTTTTACTTGGGTCTGATTGGTTGAGTTCAAAATCAAACCTTCCAATTTTTAGCTTTCTCGAGAGATTTCCAATCATTGTGAGAATTCTTGGTCCAATACCAATGGGGTTCACATCATTTGGTATCAGAGCAAGGCTCTGAAAATTGGTAACCACCCTTCATCTTCATTGTTCTTGTTGTTCTTTATTTAAAAAAAAAAAGTATTGAAAGTAAGAAAGAAACTTGTCCTATCATTATATCCATATTGTGTTATTGCTACTTATTGTTAATATTCATCTAGAATATCCATCCTATTCTTATATATTGTGTTGCTACTCATTGTTGTTAATATTCATCTCAAGTTGCCATCCTATCATTTTGTGTTGTTGAATTCTTGCTATTAATATTCATCTAGAATTTCCAATACCCAACTCATTGGCATTCATTACCTTATTAATTGAGTGAACAAAAAGTGTTAGATGAAATGCCACTAAGAAACCTTCATCCATTGTGACTTGCGTATTCAATACCAAACACCTCCATTTGATTGTTAGATTACTTGTGATAATTGCCATTGTCTAATTTTGCTTGAAAAAATTGTTTATATTTGTTCGAAGGATCATTCCATCTCTTGCATCCTTTGTAATTATCTCCTTCTCTTGTTCCTTCTTTCTACTTCTTTTTGGATAGTAAGTAAGAAATTCTGCTTGCTATCGAATTTTCTTGTCACTTGTCATTGATTCTTTTGGTTGATTTCTCAAAGAGTAACTTACCCGAATTAGTTCGTTACGTTCTTTTGGGGACTTGTTTGGAAGAGGATTGAATGAGGAAAATTTTGAGTGGTGAGCTCATTTCAAGTGAGAGTTTCTAAATTTTTGAATGGTACACGAGAGAAAATTGGTGAGTACACTTTCACACTAGCACATCATATCTAATTCCAATGAAACAAGTCACGGTGCCAATGCTCCAAACCAAGATTGGAGAGAGATGATACAAACTCTTTCATTGAATATCAGAAGGCAATTTGAAGTGATTGGTGGGAGTTTGGATAGGTTAGAGAAGAGAAGGGAAAAAGCACCACCTAGGAGGGGTGATAATAGAAGAAGAGATAGGAGAGAAGCTAGGGAAGAATATGTTGCTGAATTATATAGTGATGTTGAGAGTGAATCAAATGGGATGTTGGGAGAAATAGAGGTGATAGGTTTGATCGGGGAAATAGGAGAGATTGATAAGAGAGGAATAGAGTAGATGGGAACATTAGGAGCCTAAAAATAAATATTCCTTGGTTCCAAGGGAAGAGTGATCCGGAGGCTTACATGAAGTGGGAGAGAAAAATAGAGTTGATCTTTGAATGCCATGAATATTCTGAGGAGAAAAAAGTGAAGATAGCGATGCTTGAGTTCACCGATTATGCCTTGGCTTGGTGGGATAATCTCCTACTTACTAGAAGGAGAAACTTGGAGGGTAGCGTATGAACTTGGGATGAGTTGAAAGCTCTAATGAGAAAGAAGTTTGTACCCAATCATTACTATCGGGGGCTTTATCAAAAACTACAAATTATTACTCAAGGGGTCGAAAAGCATGGATGATTACTTCAAGGAGATAGAGGATGCGACGATGAGGGACAATGTGGAGGAAGATAGAGAGACCACCATGGCCCGATTTCTTGGTGGGTTGAATAAAGAAATAGCTGATTGGGTGGAACTAAATCATTAAGTGGATTTAGAGGAACATGTACGTAAGGCTATAAAGGCGGAGAATCAATTGAAAAGGAGGAATAGGTCCGCTAAGAAGGGACATGAGATATTCCAATCGGGTTCTAGCCCATCTTGGAAACCGAATTTGGGAAAGGAGAGAAACGATAAAATGTCGATAAAAGATAGGAGTAAATCTTCAAAGAGGAGTGAAGTATTGGGTAACAAGGATAAGCCCAAGGCTGGGAACACGTCTACTAGGAATAGGGATGTTGTTTGTTTTAAATGCCAAGGAAATGGACATTATTCTAGGGATTGTCCTAATAAAAGAGTGATGGTTATTCGAGATGGAGAGTGGTTTTCGGAGGATGACAAGGAGGAACTTGAGCATGGTGAGAGTGAAAGTGAAAGTGATGTGGAGGTAGAAGGGATAGTCCTCCAAAATCCTTGGCCTCTAGGAGAGCCCTCAACACTCAGGTTAAAGTTAGTGATAAATGAGAGCAAAGAGAAAATATTTTTCACACTCGGTGTCTTGTTGGGGATAAGGTATGTGGTGTGATCATTGATGGAGGAAGATGCACCAATATAGCAAGTTCAAACATGGTGGAGAAATTGGGATTACCAACAATGAAGCATCTCAACCCTTATAGGCTACAATGGTTGAGTGAACATGGGAAGGCAAAGGTGACCAAACAAGTACTCATTAATTATAATATAGGGACATACAATGATCAAGTATTGTCAAGCCACCCACATCCTACTAGGAAGGCCTTGGTAATTTGATAGGGCGGCTATATATGATTGGGGGAAAAATAGACATAGCTTTCATATGAAGGGGAAACCGGTGGTCTTGTTGCTATTGAGTCTAGAGGAGGTATACAATGATCAAATGAAGCTCAAAAAAGAAGATAATGAAGAGAAGGAGAAGAAGAGAGAAAAAGAGAGTAAGAGAAAAGATTTGGGTGGGGACAAAAAGAGGGATGAAAAGAATGATAAAGAAGAAAGTGAAAGGAAAAGGAGAGAAAAGAGAGACGGTGAGAAAAAAAGTGAGTTTTTATGCCAAAAGAGGGGAAGTAGAGAGGGCGGTGAAAGGGAATCAACAAGTCTTGTTGATGATGTACAAGGAGTCACTCCTAAACCTTGACGAAACTCACAATTCCCTCTCCAATTTGGCTATTGATTTGTTGCAGGAATTTGAAGGCGTATTCCAGGAGGAAATGCCTAGTGGATTACCACCCATTAGGGGTATGGAGCATCAAATTGATTTCATTTCCGAAGCCATCATCCCCAATAGGTCGGCTTACTGAAGCAATCCTGAAGAAACCAAGAAGCTCTAAAAGCAAGTGGAGGAGTTGATGAGCAAAGGATATGTTCAAGAGAGCATAAGTCCATATGAAGTACCCGTTCTCTTGGCTCCAAAGAAAGATGGAACCTATAGAACGTGTGTTGATTTCCGAGCCATCAACAATATTACGGTAAAGTATCGGCATCACATTCATAGGCTAGATGATATACTTGATGAATTGCTTGGTTCTTGCATTTGCTCTTCCGATCTATTTGAGAAGTGGATACCATCAAATTAGAATGAAGGAAGAAGATGAATGGAAAACCTCCTTCAAAACTTAATATGGTTTGTATGAGGGGTTAGTCATGCCATTTGGTCTCACAAATGCATCTAGCACTTTCATGAGGTTAATGAATCATGTTTCGCGTGCATATATTGGCAAATTTGTTGTGGTGTACTTTGATGATATCTTAATTTATAGCAAGAGCTTGCATGAGCATGTTGAGCAGATCGGAAGAGCACACGTCTAAAAGAAGAGAAATTGTATGCCAACCTCAATAAATGTCATTTTTGCATGAAAAAGGTTATCTTTCTTGGCTATGTTGTTAGTGCTAAGGGTGTAGAGGTAGATGAGGAGAAAATCAAGGCCATAAAAGAGTGGCCTACTCCGAAAAGTGTCACCGAGGTGAGTAGTTTCAATGGGTTGACTAGTTTTTATCGAAGATGAGGAGAAAAAGGTTATCGTGCATGAAAAGGTTATCGAAGATAACCTTTGCATGAAAAGGTTATCTTTCTTGGCTATGTTGTTAGTGCTATGGGTGTAGAGGTAGATGATGAGAAAATCAAGGCCATAAAAGAGTGGCCTACTCCCAAAAGTGTCACTGAGGTGAGGAGTTTCCATGGGTTGACTAATTTTTATCGAAGATTCGTTAAAGACTTTAGCACCCTAGCTTCACCACTCACCGAGCTAATAAAAAAAATGTTGGGTTCAAGTGAGGTAAGGAACAAGAGAATGCATTTAATGTCATTAATGATAAGTTGTGTTCCGCAGCAGTTCTTGCATTACCTAACTTTGACAAAACTTTCGAGATTGAGTGTGATGCCTCAGAGATAGGTATTGGACTGGTTTTGGTGTTGGAGAAGAGGCCAATTTCTTACTTTAGCATGAAGCTCAATGGAGCCGCCTTGAATTATTCCACCTATGACAAGGACCTTTACGCATTGGTAAGGGATTTGGAGAATTGGCATCACTACTTGTGGCTAAAGGAATTTGTGATCCACACCAACCATGAGTGTTCGAAGCACTTGCAGGGCAAGGAAAATTGAGCAAAAGGCATGCTAAGTGGATGGAGTATGTTGAAACATTTCTAGAAATCATCAAATACAAGTAAGGTAAAGAAAACATCATGGCTGATGCCTTGTCGAGAAGGTACACTCTTGTCACTACTTTGAATGCAAAATTGATGGATTCAAATATCTTAAAGCATTGTATGTCAATGATAGTGATTTTTTAAGAACATAACTTTTGGCCTAAAATGAAGAGGGATGTAGAAAGGGTGTGTTCTAAATGCATAACTTGTAAGAAAGCCACGACTAGAGTTTTGCCTCAAAGTTTATACACTCCTTTACCCGTTCCTAGTGAGCCTTGGACCGAGATTTCAATGGATTTTGTTTTGGATTTGATGCCTTTACCTGTGGATGAAAGAAAAAGCTTAGATGGAAAGAAGGCTGAATTGGTGAAATCTCTTTATGAAAAGGTTAAATGTCAAATAGAAAAGAAAAATGAGCAATATGCTTCATAAGATAACAAGGGGAGAAAGCAAGTTACTTTTAAACTAGGAGATTGGGTGTGGCTTTACTTGAGGAAGGAGAGATTTTCCAACCAAAGGAAGTCCAAACTACAAGCCTGTGGCGATGGTTCATTTCAAGTTATCGAGAAAATCAATGACAATGCCTATAAGCTAGATCTTCTAAGTGAATATGGTATTTCCGCCACTTTTAACATTTCTGATATATCTCTTTTTGATGTAGGTAAAGATTCGAGGGCGAATCCTTCTCAAGAAGGAGGGGATGGTGAGATCCAAGGAAGCCAATGTTCGGTTCGTGTACCAATCGGCCCCGTTACGCGATTAAAAGCCAAAGAGATTCGACAGTAGATGGTAGGATTAGTTCAACATCTCATAACTCAAGCTCAAATAGGGAGAAGCATTGAAGGTCGGGCTTGATTAGGATGCAATAAAGCTAAAGAAAATCATTTGATTGAAGCATTGGAGCTCAACCGAAATTTTGAAGACTAAATTGTAAATATTAAATTCAGGGAGTTCATGACTTTAGATCATTGAAGATGAGTCAAAGTCAATCCTTTTAGTTGGGAAAAGATTCAAGGCACCAGGAATTGAGATTGAGGGTCAAAACGGGCACAACAATTAAGTTTTAGATCAATCTGAAGCAAATCAGAAAGTTTAGAGACTTGCAGCGTAAATTTAGGAAAATAGCCATGCGGCCGCACATCATGGCCAAAAATCTACCATTTCGGTAGAATGTTGGGTGCAGGCGTGCCAAAGAAATGATGCAAGCGCACCAGCCAGACTGCATTCCACCACCCGAGTTTTGTGCCTTTTGTCTTTTTTTTCTTGTAATATTTTTTTTATTTTTTATTTTTTGCTTTAGGACACACTCCACTATAAATAGGATCCCTCTATTGTCATTTAGGATTAGCTTGTATTTGAAAAAACCAATGGTTGGCTATGAACATCTCACTTCCATTTCAATGTTCTTCATTGGAAGTTATGAATTTTCAAGGGCTGATTTCTCTTGACATTTTAATCATATATCTTGAGTGATATCTTTCCATTACTCTTGGAGGATTTAGGAACCACTTCCTAGTTTTACTTGGGTTGGATTGGTTGAGTTCAAGATCAAATCTTCCAATTTTTATCTTTCTTGGAAGATTTCCAAAGGGGTTCACATAAAATAAAAGAATATTCGATTTTACAATTTTTTGATCTTTATCATTTAAAAAAGGTTGAAATTTTATTTCTTTTTTAAGAGCAATTGAAAATGTGAATTTGGGCATAGAAAGGGAATTCCTCATTGGTTATTCAGTGAAAAGAATTGAGAATTTATGCCTATATTAAGCAACTTAGAGAAGGGTTATACATAATAGTAGGGATGCATAACGAGCCGGCTGGCTTGGGCGGCTCATGGCAGGCCCATAAAAAGCCCCAGCCGAGCAGGCTTGAGGCTCGTTTAAGACGAGCCTGGGCCCCAGTCGAGCCCCAAATTCATGGGCAAGCTCAGGCTGGGCAAGCCCGTGTAGCTTGCCGGGCCAAAATGGGAAGGCCCGTGTATATAGGCCTTCAAGGCCGGTGTCAAACATATTAAACAAAAAAAAGAAAAAGGATAAAATAATCAAGGAAAACTGGAAAAGAGAAGCGAAGTGCGAACCGTGAATGTGACCAAGATTGTCAGCCAATTAGGCAAGCATTGTGGGCTGTGCATTGATGAGTGATTTGATGGGAAAGGACATACTTAATACTTTGGCCAAAGAAAAACTAAAAAAGCAAACATTTCTTCATTTCTTGTGCTCAGCTTGTCAACTTTTGCATGAGAAATATTGAAATTCATGTCATATCAAATCAAATAGTGGGCAGGATAGCTGGGAAAATGGAAATGTAGTTGGGTTAGGGGATTCCTGGGAAATGTGTGCAAATACATGCAAAGTCGCAAAGATTGTTCAAATTATTCAAGCTTTCAATTTGAACGTTCTGAATATCAGAACGTTCAAATTTTACAGAACAAAACGGTAAGAAAAAAAGGGTTAAATTTTTGTCTATAAATTCTAGCAATTTACACTAACATTTTACACAACAATCTCTTATTTGCTTTTCTATTCCAATCACGATATCAGTTTTTCAAATTGCCAGCATTAGAATCTAAATTCTTTTTTCTAGTTTCATATTTCTAGTTTCCAACCTTTTTTCTACAAATATTTGTATTGTAAGTGTTACAAACTGAGTTTACCAACCAAATTGATGAACTTTTGGGGTACTTCAAGCACTCAATTTACCTAAAATGATTCTGAAAATCCTCTAATCGACTTGGATGCTACTCATAAAGAAGGAGCAAAATAAGGCAAACAAACAAGAAATGAGTCATCTGATGTATAGCAACACTTTACAAAGAAAAAAGTTGGTACTCAAGATGGAGTAGATATTTGAGATCGGAAGAGCGTCGTGTAGCAAATATTGTAGTAAAGAGCATAGTTGGAAACCCAGATCAAGCACAACTCATTTGCTTAGACACGTCCAAAGGTTGTGCAAAATGAGGCCGGTTGAAGGCGTAGACCCAAAACAAAGCCAACTTCTATTTGATGGCTCTAGTTCAGGTCTTTCCAATTGGGCCTATTCTCAAGAAAGATTTCGAGAGGGACTGTCTTTATATGTAGCTGCAGAAGAAATGCCACTTTATATGGTAGACTCTCCACACTTCACTACACTTGTGCAACAATATCTCCAACCCAGGTATAAGCTATATTCTAGAAATACACTTCGTACAGATACTATAAATTTATATAATAGGAAAATATTTGAAGCCATAGAAGCCTTAAAAAAATTTTAATAGTGTCATATCATTTACATCTGATTTATGGACTGGTCGTAACCAAAAAAGTTATATTACAGCTGCTGCCCATTACATTGATGACATATGGATTATGCATAAAAAGATTATTGCTTTTAAAGTAGTAGAATATCCTCATAATGCAACTAACATTTACCTAGTTTTAAAAAGCATTATAGATGAATACGGTATGCAAGACGTGGTTAGAAGTTTTACATTTGACAATGCTTCTGGCAATAAACTAGTTGTTGAAGGATTTGTCGATGAGGTTTGTCCTGCATTTAGAGGTGTTTTTTCCACATGATTTGTGTTTGTCACATTCTTAATTCGATTGTTCTAAGTGGGTTAGAATACATAAAAAATGAATTAGCAAAAATTAGACTAACGATAAATTTTATTAATACATCACCATCTCGAAGACAAGCATTTACCAGTGTATGTATAAAGAATGGCTTACAAGAGAGATCGGAAGATGGAATTCTACATATCTTATGTTACGTTCATGTTATAAATACGAATAAGTTATTTCAGCATATTATAATGGTCAACAAACTTCTGGACCTGAAAAAAATTTAGAGGATTGGAAATGGTCTACTGCATTTTCTATTATGGAATTTTTAGAGTCTTTTTATGTAGCTATAAATCAGTGCAGCGGTGTTTACTATCCTACAACTCTACTTGTTTTACCACATTCTTTCAAAATTGCAAAAATATTTAAAAGGTATAGAGGTCTACCAATTTTTACTGATGTAATCTATTTAATGGAGGAAAAGGTTAAAAAATATTCGGAGGAGTTGCCCTTGATATTTATTTTATCTTTTGTGATGGACCCTCGATTTAATTTAAAAGGTACTAACTCTCTTGTAAAAGGAATTAATAAGAACTTGAATTTAGAATTTTCTCCTTCAAAAATAGAAGATTGTTTATTAAAAATATACATACATTATGCTGCAATGGAAGCTCAAGATAATACTTCTTCTCAAAGTCAACATTCTTATAGTGGTGAACCTTTAAATGAAATGTGGGAGTTTTTAGATGCAGATGTTCCTTCAACTAATTATAGTTCATATGGCCATGGTACAGTAAGTGTTGCTAATACAAATAGCAATATTCGAGTTGAATTATTTTAATATTTTCAAGTAAATGTTCGTAGTGTTTTATCACCTAAAGAAGTGAAGTCTTTTGATATTCTAAAATGGTGGAGGTGTAATGCAAAGCAATATCCAATTATATCAAAAATTGTACGCGATCTACTGACTCCTCTAGTATCAATAGTAGCATCTGAATCTACATTTAGTTTAGGTGGTAGATTATTAACTGACGAACGATCAAGACTTAAAGAAGATATGTTAGAGGCTCTAATATGTCTAAAAGATTGGGAATATGGATAATTACGTACGCAATATAAAGTGGATAGTATATTAGCGGAAGAGTTAGAGTAACAAAGTATTGGAGGCTCATTTTAATTCTATAGGTTTCTAATCTCTTTACTTTTAATTTTACAAATTTTACTTACTTTTTTAAAAAAAAAAAAAAAATTGTACATGAAATGTTTCATTTATGTACAATTTTAACTCCACCTACAATGAATGTAGCTGGTCCTAAGCCTAGAAAAAATGAGGAGGGTTATCTTTGTAATAACTTAACTACTTGTCTTGTAATTTCATACAAAGTGAGGAGATGTTGGATTAGTTACCCTATCCTAATACGTTTGTGTAATAAAATAAAATAAAATAAAATAAAATAAAATAAAATTAGCTGAGCCGGCCAAGGCTCAGAAAAGGATTTTCATGAGTGAGCCGAGCCAGACTTTGGCTTGGGCTTTTTAGGCATTTTTTAGGCTCAAGATCAAAAAAGTCCGAGCCGAGCTCGAGCCCAAATCTAGGCGAGCTGAGCCGGCTCATTGACATGGCTACATAATAGGGCCTTAGCTTATGGGGCCTTGAACTTCTAAAAAGTTTAAAATTTTACTGGATTATTATTGAAAAAAAGTTCATTGTAAACCAGTGAATCGTATCCATTTTTATCTTACACCGTCGGATTGTTTTCTAGATTGGTTCTAGTATTTGCAGATTTTTTTCAATGTTTTCCTTAGGTTTTCCTTAGGTTTTTTTTATTAATGAAAGATATCATATTACGGATAGCACCTATATTATTTTTCTTTACACACATAAACGATCAAATATTATAGTTTAAGAGATCGGAAGAGCGTCGTGTGGGCATTGAAATTGAATCCTACACTGGTTATTTAGTGAAAAGAATTAAGGATGTATGTCTATATTAAGCTACATGGAGAAGGGTTATGCATAATATGGCTTTAGCTTATGGGCACTGTGATGAGATTCAAGAAAGTCAAGGCTCGGCCCATGTGCCAGTGGGCCACATTATGGGGTCAAAGGCCAAAGAAATTTGAGAGTGAATGATGGGACTAGTTCAACGTTTGAAAAGTCAAGCCCAAATGAGAGAAGCATTGAAGACCGGCTTTGATTTGGATGCAAGAGAACTCAAAGAAATTCTTTTGATTGAAGTAAGGACCAATCATATGAAAGAAATAGAGTTTGAGGACTAAAAGAGTAAAATAATAATAATAATAATAAGTTTTTGGTCAATCTGGAGCAAATCAAGAAGTTCAGGGACTTACGGTGCAAATTTGAGAAATGGGCCATGCGGCCGCACACCTCAACCATGCAGCCACATCATACACCAAATTTGGACATAATGCTAGGTGCTGCCGCAACGTTGAAGCAGTGCACCCGTACCAAGCTGGGCAACACATTTGTAGGCGGATTTTAAGCCATTTTTGTGTTTTGGTTCCAAGACACCCTCTAGTATAAATAGGAACCATTTCATGCCTTGTACGGTTAGCTTGGTTATTGAAAAACAATGTCGAGGCTATGAACTTTTCTTCCATTTCCTTGCTCTTCTTTGAACTTGATATAACTTTTAAGGGTTGATTTCTCTTGTGAATTTGATCCTATATCTTGAGTGCATTCTTCCTTACTCTTGGAGGATTAGGGTTCATTTCCTAGTTTTATTTGAGTTGGTTGGATTGAGTTCAAGATCAAACTTTACCAATCTTTAGCTTTCTTAGGAAGATTTCAATATACGTGGGAATCTTTGATTAATATATTAAAGGGGTTCACATTATTTGGTATCAGAGCAAGGCTCTTAAAATTGGTATCTATCATTTATTGTTGTTGTTGCTCTTCAATTAAAAAAAAAAAAAAGAAAGTCTTGAACACAAAAAAGAAACTTAATCTATCATTCTTTTCATATTGTGTTGTTACTTCTTGCTATTAATATCCAACTAGAGATTCCAACTGCCAACTTATTGTCATTCATAAGCCTACTAAATGATTGAGCAGTAAGTGTTTGTGGTAATGCCTTAAAGAAGTCTTCATCCCTTATGACTTACTCGATCAACACCAAACACCTACATTTGATTGTTAGATTACTTGTGAATAGTTGTCCTTTGTCTAATTTACTTGGAGAGATTGTTTGCTTTTGATCAAGGGGTTATTCCATCTCTTGAAACGTTGCATTTAGTTCATTGTCTTGTTCCTTCATTCTACTTCCTTTTTGGTAATAAGTAACAAATTCCGCTTACTATCGAGTTTCCTTGTCCCTCGTCATTGATTATTGTGGTTAAATTTTCACAGAGTAACTTACCTGAATTAGTTTGTTACATTCTTTGGAAGGACTTGTTTAGAAAAGATTTGAGTGAGAAAACTTAGAGTGGTGAGCTCAATTTCGAGTGAGAGTTCTCAATTTGAGTGTGATACACTAGAGAAAATTAGAGAGGACATTTTTCACACTTGCACACCATGTCTCATTCCAACTAAACAAGTCACGAGCACAATGCTCAAAATCAAGATTAAAAGGAGATGCTAAAAACTCTTTCAATGAATATTACTAGACAATTTAAAGTGATTGGTGAGAGGTTGGATAGGTTGGAAGAAAAAAGGGAAGAGGCACCCCCAAGAGGATGTGATATAATAGAAGAAGAGATATGAGGAAAATTAGGGGTGGATTTGTTGATGATTTTTATATTGATGTTGATAGTGAACCAAATTGGGATATTGGGAGAAATAGAGGAGGTAGGTATGATCAGGGTAATAGAAGAGAACACCAAGGGAGGAATGGAGGAGATGGGAATATTGAGAGCCTCAAAATGAATATTCCATCATTACTGCCGAAGGCTTCACTAAAAATTGCAAACTCTTACTCATGGGTTAAGGAGCATTGATGATTACTACAAGGAGATCGAGAAGGCGATGATGAGGGCTAATATAGAGGAAGATAGAGAGGCCACTATGGCATGGTTCCTTAGTGGGTTGAGTAGGGAAATAACTGATTTGGTGGAACTAAACCATTATGTGGATTTGGAGGAACTTATGCATAAGGCTATAAAGGTGAAAATCAATTGAAAATGCGAGATAGGTCCACTATGAAGAGTCATGGCAGATTCCAATCGTCGAACTCTTCTTGGAAGCCTAAATGGAGAAATGATAGAAATGATACGGTAGCGACAAAGGATAAGGTCAAATTTTCAAAGGTGGGTGAAGTATTGGCTAATAAAGATAAGTTAAAGGCCGGGAACACATCTACTAGGAGTAGGGATGTTGTGTGTTTTAAATGTCAAGGGAGGGGACATTATTCTAGAGAGTGTCCTAGTAAGAGAATGATGGTCATTCGAGATGGAGAATGGTTTCTAGAGGATGACTAGAAGGAAGTGAGCAAGGTGAGAGTGATAGTGACGAAGATGTGGAAAGGGCTGTTAGTCCACCAAAGTCTTTAGTTATCATGAGAGCCCTCAACACTTAAGGTAAGGCTAGTGACAAGGGGGAGCAAAGAGAAAATATTTTTCATACTAGGTGTCATGGGAGGGATAAGGTGTGTAGTGTGATTATTGATAACGCTCTTCCGATCTAGTTGCACCGAATGTGGCAAGTTCAACCATGGTTGATAAATTGGAACTACCAATAATGAAACATCCTAATCTCTATAAGCTATAATGGTTGAGTGAACATAGGGAGGCAAGAGTAACCAAACAAGTGCTCATCAATTTCCATATAGGGGCATACAAAGATCAAGTGTTGTGTGATGTAGTCGCTATGCAAGCCACCCACATACTACTAGGAAGGCCATGGCAATTTGATAGGAAGGCTATACGTGGTAGGATGAAGAATATTTATAGCTTTCGTGTACAAGGAAAACCGGTGGTCTTGTTGCCATTAAGTCCAGACGAGGTTTAAAATTATCAAATAACGCTCAAAAAAGAAGATGAGGAAGAGAATGAGAAGAAGAGAGTGAGAAGAAAGAGACGAGTTGGGGCAAAAGAGAGAATGAAAAAAATGGTGAAGAAGAAAGTGAGAAGAGAATGAGAGAAAAGAGTAAGGGGAAGAAAAAAGTGAGTTTTTATGCAAAAAGAGGGGAAGTAGAGAGAGCCGTAAAGGGAAATCAACAAGTCTTCTTGATGGTGTACAAGAAGTCCCTACTAAACCTTGATGAAACTCACAACTCCCTCCACAATTTGGTTACTGATTTGTTGCTAGAATTTGGAGTTGTATTCCTGGAGGAAATACCTAGTGGGTTACCACCCATTAGAGACATCGAGCATCAAATTGATTTCATTCCTTGAGTCATCATCCCCAACAGGTTGGCCTACCAAAGCAATCTAGAAGAGACCAAGGAGCACTACAAGGAATAAGCCCAATAGCCGCGACTCGCCTCGTCACAAAATGTGTATTGTCGCCGCAAATGTGTGATAGCAACGACAAAGTCGCCTGCGATTATCGCGGCTAAAACTCGTGGTAGTAGATCCATAGCGGCAACTCGTGTCGCCGCAATCTAGGAGCCACCCAATAGAGGCGACACAATCGCGGCTGTATGATCGATGGGGTCGGTCATTAAAAAAAAATTTAACCTGACCCGCCACTATTAGCCCGACCTAACCCCTCGCCCGGCCCCACCTACCCACACCTAGCCCAGCCTCATTGCCCGGTCCTTTTCCATCCATATTTAATTAAATATTATTTACCCATGTGAGGAGTCGAACCCAGCATCTTGAATACAAAGACATGGTACTTCACCAACAGGACTAGCTTGACTTTTGGTTATTACCTTACTTTTATAATATATAGTATATATATTATTATAACTATAGTGACAAATATCTTCCTTATAACAACGATTTTCCATCGCTAAATATAAGAACAAAGGCAGGAAATTTTCCCGCCAATCATATAAAGACGATATTTATAGGTCATCGTTTTAGATCAAGAAATATAGCGACGAATTTTACACGTCGCTTTTATAGATACCAATATGCAGCAGCGACATAACTTGTCGTCTTTGTAGATACATCTTACAGAGACGACATTCTGATGTCGCCGGTATAGGGTGATGACGGCTGTGGCGACTTAAAATTGCCGTTGTAGCCAACGTTATAGCAACGACATCTGACGTCGTAGCAAAATATTGCCACTATAGCTCCTGTTTCTTGTAGTGGAGCTCCAAAAGTAAGTGGAGGAATTAATGAGCAAGGGATATGTTCGGGAAAGTATGAGTACATGTGTCGTACCCGTACTCTCGGTGCCAAAGAAAGATGGAACCTATAGGATGCGTGTTGATCGCAGAGCCATCAACAATATTACAGTAAAGTATCGATATCCCATCTCTAGGTTAGATGATATGCCTGATGAGTTACATGGTTCTTTCATTTTTAGTAAAGATTAATTTGAGAAGTGGTTACCACTAAATTAAAATAAGGGAAGGAAATGAATGGAAAACAACTTTTAAAACTAAGTATGGTTTGTATAAGTGGTTAGTCATGTCATTTGGCAAATTGGTTGTGGTGTAAGTTGATGACATCTTAATTTATAGCAAGACCATGCATGAACACATTGAGCATTTGAGATGTGTGCTTGAGGTTTTAAGAGAAGAAAAACTGTATGTCAACCTCACTAAATGTCATTTTTGCATGGATAGAGTCATCTTTCTTGGCTATGTTGTTAGTGCTCAGGGTATAGAGGTGGATAAGGAGAAAATCAAGGCTATAAAGGAGTGGCCTACTCCCAAAAGTGTCACGAAGGTGAGGAGTTTCAATTGGGTTGACTAGTTTTTATCAAAGATTTGTTAAAGACTTTAGTACCCTAGCTCAACCACTCACCGAGGTAGCTAAAAAGAATGTTGCGTTCAAGTGGGTAAGGAACAAGAGAATGCATTTAATGCCATAAAGGATAAGTTGTGTTCTATACCCGTTCTTGTGTTACCTAACTTTGACAAAACTTTCGAGATTGAATGTGATGCCTCAGGGATAGAGATCGGAAGAGCGTCGTGTAGAAGAAAAGAGTCCAATTGCCTATTTTAGTGAGAAGCTCAATGGAGCCGCCTTGAATTGCCCTACCTATGACAATGAGCTATATGCATTGGTAAGGGCCTTGGAGAATTAGTATCACTATTTGTGGCCAAAGGAGTTTGTGATCCACACCGACCACGACTCATTGAAGCACTTGAAGGGGCAAGGGAAATTGACAAGAGACATGCCAAATGGACGGAATATGCTGAAACATTTCCATATGCCATCAAGTACAAGCAAGGTAAAGAAAACATCGTGGCCGATGCCTTGTCAAGAAGGTACACTCATCACTACTTTAAGTGCAAAATTGTTGGGGCTTGAATATATTAAAGAATTGTATATCAATGATAGTAATTTTTTTGCAAGTGTATTTGTTCTATGTGAAAAGGGTGCTTTTGATAGATTTTCCGATCTAGGCATGATGGATTTTTGTTTCGAGAAGATAAACTTTGTATGCCTAATTGTTCCATGTAGGAGTTACTTGTGAGAGAAGCCCATGGGAGAGGATTAATGGGACATTTTGGTTGAAAAAGACCTTGGAAATTTTCCAAGAACATTTCTTTTGGCCTAAAATGAAAAGAGATGTAGAAATGGCTTGTTCTAAATGCATAACTTGTAGGAAAGCCAAGTCTAGAGTTTTGCCTCAAAGTCTATACACTCATCTACCCGTTCCTAGTGAACCTTGGACTGAAATTTCAATGGATTTTGTCTTGGGCTTACCTAGGTCTAAGAATGGGAGTGATGTAATTTTTTTTTTGGGTCGTGGATAGGTTTAGTAATATGACACACTTTATTCCATGTCATAAAATGGATTATGCCAACTTTTATTGCCGACGTATTCTTTAAAGAAATTGTTAGGCTACATTGAGTTCCTAGGAGTATAGTGTCAGATCGAGATGTGAAGTTCCTTAGCCATTTTTGGAAAGTTTTGTGGGGAAAATAGGGACTAAGCAATTATTTTCAACCACTTGTCACTGTCAAACCAATGGCCAAACCGAGGTGGTAAATAAGACATTGACACAACTCTTACGAACTATCATTAAGAGAATTTCAAAAGTTCGGATGAGAGTTTGCCTTTTATTGAGTTTGCCTATAATAGAAGTGTGCATTCTGCTACCAATTTTTTTCCTTTTGAAATTGTTTATGATTTTAATCTATTGACTCCTTTGGATTTTATTCCTTTACCTATTGATGAAAAAAATAGCTTAGATGGAAAAAAGAAGGCTGGGTTGGTAAAAACTCTTCTTGAAAAGGTAAAGCTCCAAATCGAGAAGAAAAATGAACAATGTGCTCCTTAAGCTAACAAGGGAAGAAGGCATATCACTTTAAAGTTGGGTGATTGGGTGTGGCTACACTTGAGGAAAAAAAGGTTTCCCAATCAAAGGAAGTCCAACCTACAAGCCAGTGGGGATGGTCCTTTCCAAGTCATAGAGAAAATTAATGACAATGCCTATAAGCTCAATCTTCCAGGTGAGTATGGTGTTTCCACCACTTTTAATATTTTTTATTTATCTCTTTTTAATGTAGGTGACGATTAGAAGGCGAATGCTTTTCAAAAGGGAGGGGATGATGAGATTTAAGAAATTCAAGGCTCGGTCCATGTACCTGTGGGCCTCATTACGCAGTTAAAGGCCAAAGCAATTCGAGAGTCAATGACGGGACTAATGCAATGTTTCATAAGTCAAGCCCAAATGAGAGAAACATTTAAGACTGAGTTTGATTTGGATGCAAGAGAGCTAAGAGAAATCCTTTTGATTGAAGTAAAGACCAATCATGTGAAAGAAAAAGAGTTTGAGGCCTAACAGAGGGAAAAAAATAAGCTTTTGGTCGATTTGGAGCAAATCAGGAAGTTCAAGGATTTACAGTACAAATTTGAGAAAATGAGCCATGCACCCGCATACCTCAACCATGCAGCCACACAGCATGCACCAAACTTGAACAGAATACTTGATGCGGTCGTACCGTTGAAGCATTGCACCAAGCAAAGCAGCACACTTGTAGGCGGATTTTGAGCCCTTTTTTGTTTCTTTTCTTATTTTCTTGTAATTATTTTGGTTTCAAGACACCCACTAATATAAATAGGAACCATTTCATGCCTTGTAGGGTTAGCTTGGTTATTGAAAAACAATGTCGAGGCTATGAACTTTTCTTCCATTTCCTTGCTCTTCTTTGAACTTGATATAACTTTTTAAAGGTTGATTTCTCTTGTGAATATGATCCTATATCTTGAGTGCATCCTTCTATTACTCTCTAGAGATTAGGGTTAATTTCCTAGTCTTACTTGAGTTGATTGGATTGAGTTCAAGATCAAACTTCACCAATCTTTAGCTTTTTTGGGAAGATTTCAATATACCAAAAGGGTTCACATCACTTTGAGCTTCCAAAAAGTTCAAAATTTTAATGGATCATTATTGAAGAAAATTTTATAGTGAACCAGTGAACGGTATCTATCTTTATCTCATACATGTGCGTTGCCCTTTGGATTGATTTTAGTATTTACAAATGTTTAGAAAATTAGACTGGTTATCGAACTGAAAAAGCTAACAGTTCAAGGTCATCGGACCGGTTTTAATTAAATAATTGAAATAAATTAATTTTTACATATAATACTGTGAAAAAAGAACATTTTATAATTTTTTTATCTTTACCGTTTAAAAAAAAAGTTGAAATTTTATTCCACTTTTAAGAGCTATTGAAAATATGACTTTGAGTATAGAAAGAGAATCTCATATTGGTTATTTAGTGAAAAGAATTAATAATGTATGCGAATTAAATGTTTCAGTACACACTTAACTTTGAGTTCCGTCTTTTTTTACTCATTCAACTTCAAAATGTCACAAGTTACCCACCGAACTTTAAAAAATATCGCTTGTTACCCACTCAGTAATGACCTGTTATACTCTTTTGACGGAGAGTATATGTGGCGCATACTACTTGTTAATTATGCCAACAAAGCAATTTTTACTCGCCATGTGGGCAAACCAGAACCAATAAGATATGATACCCACTTCAATCCGGCCCAACAAGATGACACCGTACCTTTATCTCCAAATAGATTTTTCTCCTTGTTTCCTAACCCTACGAATATGTTGTCTTCATCCCGACATTCATGCCAACGATTCCACAACATTTAGAGATAAAAGATGTCGCAGATGGAGGAATCAAACAATGATAAAGGTGTGCTTAATTTATATAGTTATTTTAATATTTTTTGCATCAACGATGTGTAGTGATTTACAAATTTTTAAGTACAGTGGTCCCTTTTGTATTCTAATTCATGTGCCTTTTTCTCATTTATTTTCCTTTTGTTTATGGTAATAGAAAGTTCTTTGACTTCGCTATGTCATACATTCATCAATTAACCTGACATTTGGAAATTTATAGTGAAAGGGTTATTGGTGGTCCAAAAAAATTTAGTATTTTAGAAGCTCTGTCATTGTCTTTTTTTATCACAAACGTTTTTTTTTTGGGCTTTACGATCCTATTTTTTACATATTGTAATGTTGTAGTCTTACTGTTACTATTATTGGTTCTATATTTATATTTAGGATTCTTCGCAGTTGTCATGTATATTTCTCAGGTAGTGTTGTTATCTTGAGTCTTGTGCCACCAACTTGTATAAATATGCATTCTTGTTCATCATAATAAATATTCCGATTCTCCTCAACTTGTTAGCACCCTGTATAAATATATGTAACCTTATATTGTGCTAAAAAATAATAAGATTGCATTCTACATCCCTAGAAGATGACCTCAACTCTAAAATAAAGATTTTAGGGGGAAAAAAGAAACGGCTTCTTGGACTGTTTTAGTCATATCTCATATACTACGAACAACTTCAATTAGTATTATCGGTGTTGACTTTGAAATAGTAAATTGTTTTGTGATTTTTGTTCTTAAGGTTATCATTCCATGTTAATTATTCTTGACGTTAAACATTTTTCTTTGTAGAATACGACAAAGACCCATACTTCGTTGATTCTGACAATGAGGTTTATGATGATGAATTTGATTATTTATTGTACCAGCAAAATTTTGTTGAAGGCCTTGAAATAGGAGCTCTAGAGAAAGAACTTGAAGGGGATGAAGAAGGTAACGCTGAAGTAGATGATCTTGAGGATCCATCTTCGGAAGAATTACTTAGCGATTATGCATCTGATGGTGGGGATGTTTATAGGTTTCCTAAGTTTTTTTTTTTTTTGCTGAAACTAATATAGAGAATCCTGATTTTAAAGCTAGGTAGATGTTTAGGTCAATCAGGGGATTTAGATTAACAATTAGGAACTATGGGACAATAAATGGTTATAATGTGAAGTTTAGTAAAGCTAATGATGAGCGTAGAGTAGAAGCAGTATGTAAATTGGGTTGTAAACGGCAGATATAGGCTTCAAAGGGAAAAAATGCAAACATAGTGCATGTGAGAAATATTACACCAGGACAGACATGTAGTCAAGGCCTATATAATAGACATTGCACTTACAAATTCTTGGCTAATAGGTACCTTGATACCTTTAGGGCTGATCTAGACTAGAAAACAAATAGTATCATAGACACTGTTAGAAGAGAGTTGAAAACGGAAATTAGTAGGGACACTACTTGGAAAACTAAGAGACTTGCTATGGAGATTATAAAAGGAATACATAAGGTACAATTTGGGTTGTTGAGATCATATGCCGCAGAGGTTCTTAGGACTAATCCAAATTCTAATGTGATAATAGCTACCAAGGAGCAAATTTTTTATGGCATTTACATATTCTTTAATTCATGCAAATAAGGTTTGAAAAGAGGTTGTCGTAAGTTGATTGGGCTAGATGGGTGACATCTGAAAATGATTGTATCTACCTTTGGCCTATGCAGAGAGATTACACAGTAACTTGAAGATAGTTAATGCAACATTTGGGCGAAGATTTAGAAATTGACAATAGTGCTAATTGGATATTTATGACAGACATGCTAATGGGCTTAGAGAGTGTTATAAATGAGTTGTTCCCAGGGGGGAAGCATAGGTTTTGTGAGAGGTACTTATACACTATTTTTTTAAGAAAATGAGACAATCGTAAAGAACTGAAGGACTTCTTATGGCGATAGGGACGGAGCCAGAAAATTTGTTCAGTACGGTTGAAAATTTCAGGGAAAAACTTGCCCTAGCTAGTGGATGATCAGCGCCGTGTGTCTCGAGGAAAACTCGACCAAACTCTCCTATGATTCCTCGTCTTGCAGTAAACTCTGCCAATACCCAACCTTCAAGAAAAAAAACTCATATAATGGGTGTTAGTGAGAAGTTAGAAAGAGAAGTTCTCCCCTAAAAGTAAAAAAACATGGAATTGGGTATTCTTGCTTCTTGAATGTTTCTATGAAAATTCCAAATTTCAGCCAATTCAAAGATTGAAGTTGCCAATCTTCGAAAATTAGTAGGAAGTAGCGGTTTTGCAAAGTTGTTGCCTCTTTATCTATAATTCCATTTACCATTATTCACATTAGTTTATAATCTCGGACACAACACTTTGAATTTTTGTTTTATTAAAAAAAAAAGTGATCCCACAACGGCTTATGAAGTAGAGTGAGTCGAGAGTCTGCTTTATAAAAGAGGATTGGATGTATAATCTCAGAGATTTCAAGTAGGCCTTAAATTAAACTCTGGCGGCCCAATTGATTGTTGGGTCCATAATACTATTTAAAACTCTAAAAAATTTTAAACATGGAGGAAAGCATATTTGGGCTCATTGGTTCTAGACCCAGTGTGGTTCTAGGTCATTGCAAGGTCTAGTGCTATTCATAGACTACACTGGTCCTTAATGGGCTCCATATCTGTATGGCGAGCTACCAAGTTGACTGGAGTTACTGATTTTAGACGTTGGTTGCAATAGATAAACAATGTGGATGATAAAGCAAATCTTTGGCCGATTGGAAAAAAAAAAATCCAATGGAGTGGACTAGAACTCATTTTGGAATAAAAAGAAGAGTGATATTTTGCTAAATAATGGATGTGAAGTTTTCAACAAGACACTGTTGGAAGATAGATCAAAATCAATCCTAAGTAGCTGACATTGATATAGACAACATTTATGAGGAGGATACAAGTAAGAAACGATAAGATAAGGAGATACATTAGAAATCTGTGTCCGATCTATTTGGAAAAAGTTTGAAAATAACATTGCAATGGCATATGATTGCACTTCAGAATGGCTAGGAGGCCCCCATTACTCGGTGAAATGACACAATGATATGTTTGTTGTGGACTTGGAGAATCGAACATGTGCTTGTAGGATATGAGACTTAACTGGCATTCTATGTTGTCATGCAATAGCTTGTATACGGGACATGAGGATAGAGCTAGAGGATTATGTGAACAGTTGTTATACAGTTGAAACATACTTGAGCGGTTATGAAAACATTATAAAATCTATAAATGGAGAAAAGTTGTGGCCCGAAGTAGATGATCCTCCTATAGAAGCCCCTACATGGAAAGTACCAAAGAAGGGAAGACAACAGAAAAAAAGAAGGAGACATGCCGAAGAGGATTTTATTGGACACTCAAGTACAATGTCTTTCATGAGAAGGAAAGGGTATGTGATAATGACGTGCTCTATAAATAGGTGCTTATTTTCATTGCTTGACACACACAAGAGCCAAGCAATACTCTCTAAAAGATTCTCCCACAAATATCATATAGTTTATACTATTTGGCAATACCTTGATAGAGGCTCGTTCTTCACTCCATGTGTTCATGCTCATATACGGAGTTTGGCTAAGAGCTGTAAGGGTTTTATCTTGGAGCCGTGTCATGCTGACAACACCCGCACGAAGGGGAGGCAACACGACTTTAGGATAGCGATTTTCGCGACTCTATTAGGCCAGCATTTCTTACGTTTCTCTATTATATGTTTTATATGATTTAAGTGAATTTTATGTTATATTTTATTACACAAATCACACATATTCCACAACAATCTAAAGTCGTGTTTTGGTTTGTATGATAATATCTTGTTACTTTGCTATTGATATACAAATCTAGGATAGTTTATGAATTATAATTGAAAGACTCATTGCATGCCAGTATTGTGCTTAGACAATCATGAAGATAGATTAAATTCGACTGTAGTTTTTATTGTATTTAAATTGAATTTGCATTACAATAGTCTACAAGAACTTTTAGTGAATTTATAGGAAAAATAAATCAAAGTAAAGAGTATTGTTCTATTATTTCTAAACTTATGACTTGAGTTCAAATTTCTGTTGCAATTAGTCAAAGTTTCTGGCCAAGTTTAATGAAATTAATACTTTAATATTTCAAGCTTTAAGTTCATATTACTGATTATATAGAACTATTTGACTATCATTGCTTGATCTTTCTTTGGACTTTGTTGAGAATTGTGCTTGACATATTTGGCTAGCTTAAAACTAAAAAACGAAAAACTATTTGTGCCTATTTACAATATTAGATTTTGATATATTGATTATGGAGATACTTGATAATTATTTTCTAGTGTGTATATTGATAAATTCGTTTATTTACAGTTACTTCTTTGCCTTTGTAATTCTTAGCATAAGAATGGCTTCTAATGATGATACTAATAGTGCTAAACCAGAAAAGTTTGATGGGAAAAATTTTAAAAGATGGCAAAAACAAATGAGATATTGGTTGACTTTACTCGGCTTAATTTCCTCCATCGAAGATGATAATGATGGTGCAACCACCTCATGGTATAAACCTAAATATATTGAATTCCATTGTCATAATCGAATCCTAAGTGCTCTTTCCGATAGGTTATATGATATCTATGAAAATATCACTAATGCTAAAGAACTTTGGAAAACAAGAGAGGTGGAATATGACATAGATGATGCGGTATCGATAGGTTTAATGCATCAACTTTTAACAAATATGTTATGGTGGATGGTAAATCTATAAACGAATAAATACATGAATGTCAAGACTTACTTAGGTATGTGAAAGAAAAAAGGTCTAAATTTAGTGAGGACTATGAAGTGTCATGCCTAATAGATAAACTTCCACCCTCTTGGTCGGACTTTGCTTAAAATCTAAGACATAAACAAGGGTTTTAACTCTAAATCAAGTGTATAATTCTCTAAGAGTTGAAAGATCGGAAGAAACTGTATCAACCAAGTTGATGAAACTAAAACTAATATGAACTTGGTCGAGAACTCCAAAAATTCTTCTAATAACTCAAAACAATATAAACCTAAAAATCATAAGTTCAAAAACAATTATAATTGGAAAAAATCACAATTTAACAACTACACTAAGAATAATAAAGGTAAAGAGAAGAAGCTAGGATCATGCTGTGTGTGGAAGGACCAACCATCTTGCTCCGGAATGCCATTACCGGAAGACCAGAGAGTTCCAGCTAAATGGAAAATATAAAAAAGATCAAGTAAACATGGTGGATGATGGTGAACCCTCTATTAGGTGTGAATCTTTAAACAAAATAGTTAACTTTACTTATTGTAATAATGATTGGTGGTTAGACTCGGGAGCAACTATTCATATTTGTTGTGATAAAAGTCTATTTAAATCTTGTTAGGCTACAAGTAGAGGAAGCGTGACTTTGGAAAATAGTACCACTTCTCCCATTTTAGGCATTGGAAGAATTGAGCTCAAGATGACTTCGGGAAAGACTTTGGTTTTAGATGAAGTTCGACATGTACCTGAAGTTAGGAAAAATTTAGTTAGTGCTTGTTTGATCCTCTTTTAACATATCTCTTTATAAGTCACCTACTACTGATTTGACTATTGATTTGACAACTACTCATTTATAATAACAAATTTCAAATTTCTATTAAATCTACACTACTCATTTCACCAACTTATAATTTCTCTTTATAAGTCACTTTCAAAAAGAGAATCAAACATCCACTTAGTGGGACGCTTCTAGTTCGTCAAGGTTTCAAAGTTGTAATGTAGTCAAATAAGGTTGTAATAACCAAAATTAATGTTGTCGTTGGAAAAGGTTATTTGTGTAATGGTTTATTTAAGTTGAACATTATCGATGATTTGAATAAAGTTCTTCTATTGTTCTTAGTGTTGAATTGAGTGGTTTGTGGCATGAATGTTTGGGACATGTTAATTATAAGAAGATAAAGAAACTTATGGATTTGGACTTAATTTCAAAAAGCCAAGTGGGTGATAGTAAGTGTGGAATTTGTGTATAAGCAAAACAAACCAAGAAACCATACAAATCAGTTCAAAGGGATACAAGTCTTTTACAATTGATTCATATTGATGTTTGTGACTCAAATAGATCACCAACTAGAGGAGGTAACAAGTACTTTGTGACATTCATATATGATTATTCCAAATAGTGTTATACTTATTTATTGAAGACTAAGGATGAAGTATTTGATAAATTTAAAGTTTACAAAGCCGAGGTTGAAAATCAATTAGAAACTACGATTAAAATTTTGAGATCGGATAAAGGAGGAGAGTATACCGTTAATGATATTAAGATCTTTTGTGAAGAGAATGGTATAATTCATTAAGTAACGCCTCCTTATTCACCACAATCTAATGGTGTTGCGGAAAGGAAAAATAGAACTTTAATGGATATGGTCAACGCTATGTTGATAAGTTCTAGAGCATCTGAGAACTTATGGGGTGAAGCTGTCCTAGCTGCTTGCTATTACTTAATAGAGTAACTCTTAAAGACAATATTAAAACTCCATATGAACTTTGGAAAAAGAGAACTCCTAGGCTTGATTTCCTTAACGTGTGGGGGTGCCTAGCTGAAGTTATTATTTCGGATCCTAAAAGAAAGAAAATAGGTCCAAAAAGCGTCGATGTTGTCTTTATAGGGTATGCACAAAATAGTATTGATAATAGGTTTCTCGTTGTAAATTCTGAGATTAGTAGTATTTCAAACAATACTATTATCGAAGCTAGGGATGCTACTTATTTTGAAAACATTTTTTCTTTTTAAAACAAAAGTTCCAAATGAACTTTCAATTTCAAGAAATGTAATCTCAAATGATACTCCTTCTGGTTCAATTTTAGAAGTCGAACCTGAACCAGAATGTAAGAGACATAAAAGGAAACGAACTGAGAAACTTTTGGAGAAGAATTCTTCACATATTTAGTTGAGGGTGAACCTAAAACTTATAATGATGTGATTTCTTCTATAGATGCACCATATTAGAAAGAAGCTATTGATGATGAGTACAGTTCAATCATACAAAATAATACTTGAGTTTTATGTGATTTACAGCAAGGAAGTAAAGTAATAGGTTGCAAATCGGTTTTTAGGAAAAAGTTGAAACCTGATGGGAGTATAGATAAATATAAAGCAAGATTAGTAGCGAAAGGATTTACACAAAAAGAAGGAATAGATTATTTTGATATATATTAGCTTGTTGCTAGGATAACAACTATTAGAATCTTGTTAGCATTAGCAAGTGTCTATAAGTTAGAGATTCATCAAATGGACGTTAAGACTGCTTTTCTAAATGGTGATTTAGATGAGGAAATATACATGGAGCAACCAGAAGGTTTTAATGTTAAAGGACAAAAGCATAAGGTTTGTAAACTTAAGAAATCTTTACATGGGTTAAAGCAAGCTCCTAAACAACGGCATAATAAATTTATTTTGGATTATGGGTTTAGGATAAATGAGCATGACAAGTGTGTATATAGCAAAGTGGATAACAATGAGTTTGTGATTCTTTGTCTATATGTTGATGCTATATTAATATTTGGGACGAATTTAAGTCTTGTGAGTGATGTTAAGAAATATTTATCAAACAATTTCGAAATGAAAGATATGGGAGAAGCTAATGTAATTTTGGGAATGAAGTTGAGGAAAACACCAAAAGAGATTTAATTAGATCAATCTAGTGATATTGAAAAGATGTTGAGAAAATTTGGGTACTATGATTCTAAGCCCGTATCTACTCCTTATGACTTAAGTATGCACTTAAAAAAATTTTGGGTGAACCTATTCTACAGTTAAAATATTCTCAAATTATTGGGTCATTGTTATACATATCAAATAGGACTAGGTCTGATATTGCATTTGCTGTTGGGAGACTTAGTAGATATACTAATAATCCAAACAAAGAACATTGGAATGCATTGGAGAGAATACTTAAATATCTTCAAGGTACTTTAGAATATTCACTAAGGTATAAAGATTTTCCCAATATGATTGAAGGTTATAGCGATGTGAACTGCATGACATATAGTGTGGACATTAAATCTACTACATGGTATATGTTTATGTTAAGTGGTGCAATTGTATCTTGCGGTTCTAAAAGACAAACTATTATATCGAGGAGCACGTTAGAGTCAGAATTGATAGCGCTTGATACAACTTGTACCAATGCTGAATGTCTTAGAGACTTTCTCCTAGATATACCTTTATTGAACAAGCCTATTGTAGCGATATCTATACATTGTGATTGTAAAGCGCAAATTGAACTTGTGAATCAATCTCACTCAAATAAGAAGACGAATCGACATATTCAAGCAAGATATAAATCTATAAAAGCATTACTTAAAAGAAATGTGATTTCTTTAAACTTTGTGCGATCAAAAAAGAATCTGGCAAATAATTTAACCAAGGCTTTACCCAAAAAGGGTGTTGAAGAATCATCGAGGAAGTCACCTACGGGTGTAACCCAACCTTCATGATTGGAGATCCCATGAAAAAGGTTCAATAGGTAGGAACAATTTGAGCTGCATGACTTGTGATAGCACTACATTCCTTGTGCTCATCCTATGGTGATAGTTCTATAATATTGTGATGTTAGGAAGCGTTTAACCCAGAATGAGTGCCGAGGCGGGAATTCTTGCGAGGTACGGGTCACACGTACTCTTGGCGGACTCACCTATGTAAGAGTTGCCTTGAGGCCGTGGCTATGAGATTGGGCTATTCCCTAGAGGCTTTCACTAGAATCAAGATAAGAGTGCATGGCCATTAATAGCGTTACCCGCTAAGGACTTGAGCCTAAGTCGATACTGTGTGTAGGACAATTAAAATTTAGCAAAGAGACCTAATTCAAGGCTTAGTCCATTATGGTACTCTCAAATGGAAGTTGTCATCACTAAGCTAGGTTCAAGTCGCAAGATACTTAAGCCTATTACACAATATAGTATTGCCACTATATATATTATTTTATTTTATTGTTTTAAAGTTTGTGGGGATTTGTTGTAACTTGCATTTTAAAGAAACTTTAAAACAATTTTATTTCATTTTAATTTTGTGTTTAATTCACTTGTAACCTCCATTCCAAGAATTTAAATTCATTATTATCATCATTCATGTGGGGCTTGATTTTAGCACTATAACAATACTCTCTAAAATATTCTCCCACAAATATCATATATTTTATACTATTTGGCAATACCTCGATAGAGGCTCGTTCTTCACTCCTTGTGATCGTGCTCATAGATGGAGTTTGGCTGAGAGTTGTAAGGGTTTTATCTTAAAGCCGTGTCACGCCGACAACACCCGCACAAAGGGGAGGCAACACGACTTTAGGAATTCTTCGTGACTCTCTTAGGCCAGCATTTCTTACTTTTCTCTATTATATGTTTTATATGATTGAAGTAAATTTTGTGTTACATATTATTACACAAATCACACATATTCCACAACATAATGCACCATTGGAACCTATAGAGACTGAAAGGGAAATGCTTATTAACATGGAGAATAAGGTTATTGTCTTTATAGATAAATAAAAATAATGAAGATAAATTATTTTTGTTATTGATACTTTTAGTTTCTTAAAATGTAGAATAAGCTTGTTCCAAGTAGAGGTATTGGGTCATCATCTAATCAACCTCAAGGTGGACCTTTATCTAATCAACCTAAAGATGCTAGTTCAGGATTCCAGTTCATGCCTACCCTTGGAATTGGCAATATATTATATGATAGGGGAGATGGATTTTGAGAACCAATGGATACTACACATAGACTACTTTTGATGCTTAGCTATGATTTTGTCCTTAATGGTTTAGCTTCTTTTGGAACAGTTAGTTGAAGTCTTGAAGAAATAACTATCATTTTGTTTTTTGCTAGCAAGCACAATGTTTCTAAATATTGGTGTACTAAACTGAATGTTCAGCCATTTCTCTTGACTGATATCTAATGAACATGAAGCTTAAGAGGATTTAAGGGTTGGATTGTTGCTGATTTTTAGTTTGGTTTGTTTGCGATGTTTTGTTTGATGCATCTGTTTTCTTTTTAATGAATGGATACTAGTGGAAAAGATACTTTCATGGGAGTTATGAAAGGAGCAGCTTATGCGCTTCATAAACTTCTAAGAGACGCGTAGAAGTCTATTTGTATTGTTGTTGTTGATTTTATGAATAAAATTTTTATTAAAAAGAAACTGATTTTATTCCATTCTCAATATAACAAATGTTGCAAGTTTACCTATTAAAAAAAAATATTTGTTGCAAGTTTACAATATAAATCATCTTTACAAGATAAGAAAAGACAGCCAGTAATTACAAAACAATTTCTTAACGTTTGGTGCATCTCTAGTCTATAATAACCCATCTCCTAATAACACGCTGTTGTTAGTACTCGTGCTCTTGCATTTGTAAGACTTCCAAATCCCTCATCATTTAATTGTTCATAATTCGTCCACCATTGAGTTAACCTCTATTTCCCGTGTGCTCACATTTTTGTGTTGTACAACTTTGAATTTTTGCAAGATACATAAAAATCAATCTTGTTGAGTTTAGGAAACCAAAATGCTTATGCTTAACATCCACAAATACCCTCTTCAAAGCACAAAATCGTCACCAACAAAACTTATGTATGTCATATACCCAGCCACTTCTTGATCTTGAGCATTCAATGAAATGAAATAAAATAATACTAACAATTAATGATATAAAGCCTCAAGGAAAGGAAAAGGAAAAGCTGAATTAAAGAGTTCTACATGCTGATTTTTTCCCCTTAACAAAGAATTTTTTTTTTAACACTCCATAAAGGTAGGAAACAGAGCACAAAGGTTCCAAAGGGGAAGCTCCATCCCAATGGATTGAAAAAACCGCAGAGAGATACATATATAAAGGGCCATAAAACAATAAAAGCAAAGCCACACAAGAATAAAAAAAGTAATAATAACAGAACATATATAATCAATGAGCAAAGCAACAAGGAAAAAAAAATTTGCAGGACATATATAATTACCCTTCAAGATGGGTAAACTGCTTTTTTTCTTTTCAAGCAAAAGAATCACTTGATCTTATAGAACTGAAATTTAAAAATCCACATATGTGCATATATGCCAAAGAGATGGAAATCCTATCGACATGTATAAAACAAGAACATCCACATGTTACAACAAGGTGATTAGCTAGCTTGAGTTTGCAAGAATGAAATTCAGTACCGGAAAAACATTGGCAACACGTAGAATTGGGGTTCTAGAATTGACATAATTTTACTTCTTTTGGAATTCGGAAACAGATTGATTTTTTGCTAAATAACAACAAAAAGTTGGGTTTGATTTTGATGGTCGAACTTCGCCGCCGGCAGTTGCAGTTGCTATCGTCGCCAGTGAATGGGGTGTTAATGTGGAGTTTGGAATTAGGGAAGAGTGAAGGCTTGAGTTATGGCTTTTCTTTGGAATTAGGGGGAGAAGATGTGTTTAATTAGGGGGAGAAGATGTGTTTCAATTTAGTTATTTAATGACAAATTATTTTTTTCTTTTTCTTCTCATAATTTATTATCGGTTGGCAATAGGTTTTCTTATTTGTTAACGGTAATTTTCTTGCCACATATGCCTTCCATCTATCAAAATAGCATTTTCCATCCATATGATTTAACAGATGTCTATTGAGTGAGTAACGATAAGAACATTGTAAAGTTCAATGTGTAAATAACGATAATTTAAAGTTCAATAAGTAATGGAAGACTTCGTACGTCGTTCAATGAATAACCAAATATTTAACTCAGATGTATATTTATATTAAACTATTTAGAGAAGGGTTAAGTACAATAGAGCATTAACTTATGGGCCTTGAGATTCTAAAAAGTTCAAAATTTTAATAGATTATTATTTAAAATAAACGTATTGTGAACCGGCAAACCGTATCCGTCTTTATCTTACACCGTCAGATTGTTTTCTGGATTAGTTCCAATATTAGCAAATTTTCTTTAATGTTTTATTTAGATTTTTTTAGATCATTTTTTATCTTCTGGGTAGCACTTATATTGTTTTTTTCACACATAAACGATCAAATATCATACCTTAAAATTTTTTTATATAATAATCATATTTAATTTTCTTGAATTGCTTATACTATATTATCAGGTATTATTGTGCGTTAACAATGAAATAGTAGATTTGTTATGTAAACTATTTTGTAAGTTTCATTGGCTTAATAATTGGCATTTTCAATATCCCTGTTATGGTGTTTTTTTTTTTTTTTTCTTCCCCTTCGTTTTTTTCCTCCATATTTACTTGTCTTATTATTATGAGATGAGATGAGATGAGATGAGATGAATTTACAAAGCCAGTACTCCTTTTTCTTGGAACTAAGCGCTAGGGAACGATTTAGGGCTTAAGGAATCAGGAAAATCGGTATCACTCACAAAAGGTACCAATTCTGTTGCTTTGCAAAACGATCGGTGTTCTCTCTCCCAGTGAACCGAATACTCCATCCTTATACCAATCGCGCTCTCATAGACCCCGATCTAGGGTTTGTTCGTCATCCTCGCCCGGTAAGTTTTTTCTTGTCTTAATCGCTTCCTTGTTACCTGCTAAGTTGTTTTTTTCTTTTTCTTTTTTTTTTTCTTAATCGCTTCATAGTTTTCGCTGGGTGCTGCTATGAGATCTACGTAAGAGCCACAATGCGAGAAGAAGCTCGTACACGGGTAAACAAGAATGCTTAAGGGTGTGGTAGCGTTTAGACGCCCATTCAGTGGCTTTTTTTTTATCTGTTAAAGGAATTGAATGTGCAAAAGAACGAGGGATTATTAACGGGCTTTTGTGGTGATGCTGAAAATAAAGTGGTTTGAGAAGTACAAGTGATTTCCTAAAACAAAATTCGAATGGCAAGGCAATGCGATGCGCTTTTTTTTTTTTTTTTCTGTTCCAGAAAATTGGCATTTGGTTTCATCTCCGATATGGTCTGTCGTTCTATATTTTCCCCTTTTTTCCATGTTGGATTGATTATTGGTCTAGTAAGCTTCGTGTATCTTTGTTATGAATGTTGGTTGAAATTTATGCTGTCATAAGTTGCATTCCCAAAATTCATACCTGAATCCCATTCCAGATTCTGTTGTTGATCATCAAACAAATATGTCTGTCAGCAGTTCTGATATTTTTGTTTTTTCAAATTTATTTTTTTCTTATTTCTGGTTTTGTAAGAAATACAATGTGTTCTAACTTATGGTAATATATTTTTTTCTTTGTGAACATTTGAAAATCAGGGTTCAGAGGTCAACTTTTACTGAGTTTGGAGTCCTAAGCTATTAGTCGATATCACTAAAATACTTCAATGGGAAGAAAGAAGCCAAGTTCCCGGGATGATAATAGCGCCACAATGGCTCAGGGTGGTGGCGGTGGAAAGTCAAAGAAGAAGTCATTTGTGATTGATGACAATGAATATCTTATGGGGACTGAATCATCGGAAGAGCCTAATATGCCAGAAGAGGAAGTGGTTGGTAAAAAGGTTAAAAAGGGACATCCTAAGAGATTAGAACCCCAGGGTGATGATGGTGATGAGCTGGAGGAGGCAAAGAATGAAGGGAATGACGATGAGGCTCCAGCTTTAAAATTTTCAGGTAAAAAGAAAGGAAAGGCCAAAAAGGGTGGAAAGAATAATGCATTTAGTGCTTCAAGTTTTGGCTCACTCGGAGAAGGAGATGAGGAGGATGATGAAGGTTCTGGAATAACAAAGAGGATTGTAACTCCCAAGATTCAGGATGATGAAGATTTGAGATCGGAAGGATGATGAGCATGCTGATAATGAGGCCCCAGGTTTAGAATTTGCTGGTAAAGAGAAAGGAAAAGGCAAAAAGGGTGGAACTAATAATGCATTTAGTGCTTCAAATTTGGGCTTTCTTGTAGGAGATGATGAGGATGATACTGTAGAGTCAGGGATTATGAAAGATAGTGAAGAGGAAGAGGATAGTGTGACGACATTTATGGGGAAAAAGAAGCCCTCAAAATCAAAAAAGGGTGGTCGGGGCAGTGGAAGCATGTCCAGCCAATCGGTATTTAGCACAATTGTTGATGAAGATGACAAAGGCAGTGAAGTTGATGATAATGACGATGAACCACTAATCTCATTTTCTGGGAAGAAGAAGCCTGCAAAAAGTAAGAACAATGATCGGAGTGTATTCTCCGCTGCCACTTTTGATGGGTTGGATGAAGGAGAGGATGAGAATCAAGATAAAAACCTGAGAATTGAAAATGAGGATGAGGATGCGGATGCGGATGTGGATGCTACGGTGATTACTTTTTCAGGTAGGAAGAAGAAGAAGTTGTCCAAAGGTTTGAAGAAGAGTGCTGGAAATTCATTTGGGGCGGCTTTGCTTGATGAAGAAATTGATGAGGATGCTTCTCTTTCAAAACCTGATGACAGTTTGCTAGAAGGTTATGTTGTTGACGAGGGGGAATATGTCTCTGACATTAAATTTTCTGGTAAGAAGAAGTCATCTAAGAAGAAGAATAACAGTACGCATAGTGCATTAGAAATTGAGGCAGAAGATAAGTCATCAGAAGCCACAAAACCTGACCAGCACAATGTGAGCGCCGGTACAAAAGAAGCTGAGGACTTAGAAAGTAAGAAACAGATAATTCAAGATGTAACAGAAACTTCAAAGAATAAAAAGAAGAAAAAGAAGGGTGGGAGAACTGCTCAGGAAGAGGAAGACCTTGACAAGATTCTAGCAGAGCTTGGTGACGCAACTCCAGCATCTAATGCTCCTACCACTCTGGCTGCACCTTCAGCTGGGCCTCAGATCCCATCTGAGAAACTACAAAACCAGCCTGAAGAGGAAGGTGGGGCTGGTGATAAGGAAGCTGAGGATGAAGGGCCTGTGGAGTCTGCAGCTGCTAAGAAGAAGAAAAAGAAGAAGGAAAAAGAAAAAGAGAAAAAGGCGGCTGCAGCTGCAGCAGCTGCCCCAGTAGTGGAAGAAAAGCAGGATGAAATGAAGGGTAAACAATTGGATAAGAAAGTTCCGAAGCATGTAAGGGAGATGCAAGAGAGACTTGCCAAATTGAAGGAAGCAGAAGAGAGGAAGAAGCGGGAAGAAGAGGAGAGATTGAGGAAGGAAGAAGAGGAACGCCGTCGACAGGAAGAGCTGGAAAGGCTAGCTGAGGAGAAAAAACGCTTGAAAAAAGAAAGGGAAAAAGAGAAGCTTTTGAAGAAAAAACTGGAGGGTAAACTTCTAACTGGGAAGCAAAAAGAGGAAGCTCGTAGGAGAGAAGCAATGAGGAAACAGATACTTGGTAATGCAGGTTTGCAGTTGCCCGCTGGAGACAATGCTGATCTTCCAGCTAAGAGGCCACTGTATCAGAAGAAAAAGTCTAAGCCACAAGCACAGGCAAATGGAGCAACCCCTGGAGAGGCTGTTGAATCTTTAGAAGCAAAAGAAATCCAGCAGGAGAATGTATGTAAACCAAAACTTTTAGATGACGAGAAGGTTGACGAAGAGGAATCTGAGAAGCTTGAGGATTTGGATTCAGTGAATGTAGAGGAGGAAGGAGAAGCTACCGCTGTTGTTGAGATGGAAGCTGACGAAGAAGACGATGATGAAGAATGGGATGCTAAGAGTTGGGATGATGCCGATCTTAAGTTGCCAGGTAAAAATGCATTTGCTGATGAAGAGGTGGACTCAGAACCTGAACCTCTAAGTAAGAAAGAGGTAAAAAGTCCACGGCCTGCTTCTAATGATGCTGGGGTTCCTCCTACAGCGGTGAAACCAGTGGATGCCACGCAAAAAGCTGCTGCATCTCTGCCACGTAAATCTCAGAATATGGAAAGTAAGAATGACAATAATGATGGGGGCACAGACAAGAATAAAAGAGTTGTTAAGGAAGCATCTTTATCAGATGCTCCAATCATGAATCAAAAGGATCTTCGTTCTCCAATATGTTGCATAATGGGGCATGTTGATACGGGTAAAACAAAATTGCTCGACTGTATAAGAGGTACTAATGTCCAAGAAGGTGAGGCTGGTGGGATTACCCAGCAAATTGGTGCTACATATTTTCCTGCTGAGAATATTCGAGAGAGAACAAAGGAACTGAAAGCTGATGCAAAGCTGGATGTTCCAGGACTATTAGTGATTGATACTCCAGGGCATGAGTCCTTTACAAATCTGCGTTCTCGAGGTTCAGGATTATGTGATATTGCAATTTTGGTCGTTGACATAATGCACGGTTTGGAACCACAGACCATTGAGTCACTGAATCTTCTGAAGATGAGAAATACAGAATTCATTGTCGCCTTGAATAAAGTGAGTCACAACATTGCATTGCTTTGATTTATTTATTACTATTTGCTTGTATTACTGATTTGTTTCCCTCATTTACATTTTCATTTTTATTTTTTTATTTATTTTTATAATGAAAGGTTGATAGACTATATGGCTGGAAAACTTGCCGCAATGCACCAATTGTTAAGGCAATGAAGCAACAGACGAAAGATGTACAAATTGAATTCAATATGAGGCTTACACAGGTTCTGTACATTACTTATTTTATGTGCGCACGCATACACACACACACACGCACCCATTTTCCATTTTGCCTCCCCCTCTTTTTTCCTTGAAAAGCGGAACGTATTAATTTGAGCACATGCATCTCTTTAACCTTGTGTAGTTTTTCCATTTGTTTAGACCCTGTTATGTTGACTAATTTGAGTGATGCAGGTTGTAACCCAGTTCAAGGAGCAAGGGATAAACACTGAGTTGTACTATAAGAACAAAGATATGGGGGAGACATTCAGTATTGTTCCGACAAGTGCAATTAGGTCTAATTTGTTACAAATTTTTTAGACACTTCTTCAGTATAATTGCTCTTACTAGTTTTGAGTTTATCGTTTACTTGTTTTCTAATGACTGTCCTCGGTACCAAAGCATCCTGACACTGTTTTTTCTGCTGTACCCAGTGGTGAAGGAATACCTGACTTGTTACTACTGCTAGTTCAGTGGGCACAGAAAACTATGGTTGAGAAACTTACATATAGTAATGAAGTGCAGGTTTATCTTCTATTCATTTTTTTCCCTAATGCTTGAGAGAGAATTGTGTTTTTTTGTGTGAATACTAACAGTGGCTCTGCTACTCAATGGCAGTGTACTGTTTTGGAGGTTAAGGTGGTTGAAGGTCATGGAACAACCATTGATGTGGTGTTAGTCAACGGCGTGCTTCATGAAGGAGATCTAATAGTTGTTTGTGGGATGCAGGCAAGTGCCAGATGCTTAACATCTTTAAACTATATACAATGCTGTTTTCTGAATATTACACTAAATTTTATTTCTCAGGGACCAATTGTTACCACAATTCGAGCATTATTAACCCCCCATCCAATGAAGGAGCTTAGAGTCAAGGTAAGGATTGCGTTGGGTATTGTTACTCAGTTATTACTAGCAGACTCGAAAACCATTTGTCTTTTTTCTTCTCTCTAACTTGAGGTATTGAAAAGATTAACCAGATCTGCAGCTAGATTAACATATAATTGATAATATGCACGCAGTTGCACTTTTTAGTGGCTGTAGTTTGATAGTTGACTTATACTGTGTTTGGAGTTCCCTTAAAAGCTATACTAAACTGGGGGTAGTTCTTTTGCCAGTGTGACTGTTTATATATTGGTGCGATCATACTAACAAGCACTCTTCGAATTTGGAAGATCACATTAAGGTCATTCCATAAGCAAGTATTATACATGCGTACGATTTATTTTACATGAAAAAGTACAGAAATACAAATATGGTATATGAATAATAAATAATTTAAATCAAAGCATTCCCAGCGTGAGCGTGCTTTGTACTACCCTTTTGAAAAATCACATGTTGACATGTCCGTGTCATGTTCATTCAACACTGTGATTCATTCAGTACTTGCTTCTGGTTGAGCTAATTTGGAATATCACATGAAGGTCATTCCTTGAGCTAGTATTATATATGCATATGGTTTATTTTACATGAAAAAGTACAAAAATAGAAATATGGTATCTACATAAATAAGTTAAATCAAAGCATTCTTAACATCTGCTTTGTTCTACCCTTTTGAAAAATCACATGTCGACATGTTCAAGTCATGTCATCTAGGATACACCGACACGGACACTTGTGTCGGATACGACACGACTTGGACACGCCGACACGTGATTTTTCAAGAAAGTGCCAACACGACACGTCACACGTCGTTGACACGTTTAATAATTAATTTTTTTATTTGTTATTTTTTTAGTTTTTTTAATAGTTATATAGTTGCTTGAACTCAACACAAAAAAGGAAAAAGGAAAAACTAAAAAGGAAAAAAAGGAAAATTAGTTAAGGATGGCTTTTAAAATTAAAAAATAAAGACCTACTTTTCTTGGGTTTCTTAAAAAACGTTTTTTACCTTTGGGAAATAGAAGAAATATCTAAATCAGAATCTTGAAAGTCGGTCCCCATCTCCTCCTTCTTCGGCATGTTGACTAATCAATTAGCGTTTAGAGTGGCAGCTCCCTTCTGACCCAAATTCCGGCCAATTTCCATTGTCGGAGACCTAACTTCGATTCACCGCTAATTGTACAAGGTATGCCCTCCTTTCTTTCTCAAAATTTTCCAAGCTTCGCGTGTTCGACTCATCTTCGGCAGCCTTCGAATTTCTGACACGGATTTGGCCGTGTCCGACGCTTGTCAACGGCGTGTCGGCTCGTGTCGGTGTTGGATGCGTGTCCGACACCAACTTGCCGGCGCCGGAAGCGTGTCGGTGTTTCCTAGCATGTCATCGTGTGCATTCGACAGAGTGTGATACATTGAGTGCATTGAACTGCTGCTGTTGAGCTAACTGTGGATACTGATAAGTGAATGCATAAGCTTTAGAGCTTGTTTGATTCTCATTAATAATATGCCATCTCTTCTGGAACACATGCTATGTTGTGGAAATTTTTATACATGCATGCGCATGGAGACAATCAAACCCGTGTACCCCTAAATATAGGTGCTTGAAGGGGAAATGTATTTTTGTTTATGAACTTGTTATTGGATATTTATTTTCTTTAGCTATTAGCTTGAATCTTGAAGGATTGCATTTTATACTAAATCATCATGGTACGCACTAGCGCACAAATTATATTGCTCTCTTAACTGGAGGTTATGAATGTGTGTTAGTAGCTTTAATTTCCCATAATATATTGCCTTTAAGAGGCCAAAAGAGGGGGTTGTTACGAACAAGAATTTTGCAGTCTTGTTGAAGCGTCATATGAATCTTTGCTTGTTGCTACTTCAAGATATGCACTGTGAACGCCAACTCCAGATGCCAAAGGAGCTGGCATCCCCTATAATGGTCTTCATGATGCACATGATTGAGCTGTATCATTTTTTCCACCCGTTTAACAAATTGGATTTCAAATAAACTGCCAAGGGCTTAGGGATGTGTTAGATGGATAATATACGGGGGTTAGCCACCTGGGTGTCTAAAATATAATCTTATATATGCAAAATGCAATATATATTGCTTTGAGGAGATCAAAGTTTTGCTTGTCTACCTCGTGATCTCAAGAACAAATCAGTTGAAAATCCTTTTGCTGATTAGTGATCTTATAAATGTTTCTTTGTCATATTTTCTACATAATTTCACCTGTTAAATTTAAACATTTACTAAAATTACTAATTGTTACAATTGTCTAGATCTTTAGACTTAGATTTAACAAGTCCAATGTTATCCATCTCTGTCATGAAATTTGACAATTCTTACAAACTTGATCATCTTTAACTTTTTTTGTTTTTCCTTTTTCTTTTTAGCGTTGGGATGTCCATGTCATTAGATTCAGTTTCTATAAAATGATGATGCTCTATCTGTTGGCATGTTTCAGGGTAGTTATCTCCATCACAAAGAAATAAAGGCTGCCCAGGGAGATCGGAAGAGCGTCGTGTCAGGTGATATTATAATTCCAAGTATAATCAGCTTGGCTGTTTTCTGTTGTAAGCTTTTCATCCTTGTACTGTGATAATTGTAGGAGTTGTACTCTAAAAAGTGACCATGAAACGATATCCTATCGTTGCGAAAGATGTTTGTTTGCAGGTTTAATACAAATTCAAAAAAGATGTGTCAAATTTTATATAGATGGAGTCACAATGGGAGTGCTTACTGTGCAATTTGCTTGAATGGTGGGCACACAAGATCGCATTAGAATGGACTAAATGAACCATTAAGTCATAAATCTGTGCAAGTCAAGCTTTTCTATCCTGACTTTTGTTTCATGATAAGGTTACTTGATTTATGAAGATGGTTGGACTAGGTGGTTTACGCATTTTGCCTTTGAGCAATTAAAGTGGGTAATTTCCTCTCTACAGGTCACCATAGGACATGATGACAGACTAAAAAGAAGTGAATGTGGAAATTTTGTATAGTCCGAATCAATTATTTCGCGGGGTTTAACTTTTGCAATTATGTGCATTTAGAAGTGTTATTGATGCTTTCCATGGGGATATCTAACTAAGAGCTTGTTTGATTCTCTTTATCAATTCTCTTTATAATTTCACCTACCATTGATTTGACCACTATTTAACAACTGCTCATTTATAACCACAAATTTCAAACTTCTATGAAACTCACACCACTCATTTTACATCATTATAATTTCTCATTATAAACCAATGTCAATAATGAGAATCAAACAACCACTAACTTTTTCTGTTCTAGCTTAATGCTTGATATCTCACATTTTGGATTCTGGAACTTTTTGTGCAAGTAATTTGACCCGTTGAATTTTTCTAGTTACACTTGGTAATTCTCTGGTTGAAATTGATTTTGTTTCTACCGTATTTTTTAGGGCCTTGATCATGCCATTGCTGGGACTGCACTGTATGTTGTTGGACCTGATGATGATTTGGACGACGTCAAAGAAGCAGCCATGGAAGATATGAAGTCGGTGATGAGCCGGATTGATAAAAGCGGTGAAGGAGTTTATGTCCAAGCATCTACCCTTGGTTCTCTGGAAGCCTTGCTGGAGTTCCTGAAGACCCCGGAAGTAAGGATACCTGTTAGTGGTATTGGTATAGGCCCTGTCCACAGGAGGGATGTCATGAAGGCAAGTGTTATGCTCGAGAAGAAGAAAGAATTTGCAACAATTTTGGCTTTTGATGTTAGAGTCACGCCGGAGGCTCGGGAACTTGCAGATGAGCTTGGTGTCAAAATATTCATTGCTGATATTATATATCATTTGTTCGATCAGTTTAAGGCATATATCGAAAATCTTAAGGAGGAAAAGAAACGGGAAACTGCTGAAGATGCAGTATTTCCTTGTGTCCTCAAGATTATTCCTAATTGCATCTTTAACAAGAAAGATCCCATTGTTTTGGGAGTGGATGTTCTTGAAGGAATTGTCAAGGTATTGATATATTATTCCATATGTTCATATGCCTAAAAATTTGTTTGTATACTTTGTATACTACATGTGGTTCTACACTTTCCTAGCTATCCTTGGGAGAAGCTTATTTAGAACTTGAATCTGAAATTTTAGTTCTATCGAAAACATGTACATTATTTGTAAAAAGGTAATTTTTTAATTGAGTATAATTGCTTTCTATTATAAAATGTTTTAAATGGACACGTGGTAATTCCACTATTTGTCACTTGGTGCCGTATCATATGAATAACAGGTTCAATTATAATACAAATCAGTGGTAGTTGGTTACCAAACAGACTGTAGGTCTTTGTATCTTTTGGCTGACATGTACTTACAAACATTGTTGTCTTGGTTTGCATAATGTGTTATAGACTTTTATGCGTTTCTTTTTGGTTAAGGTAGGATGCTTTGTTAGCTTGACTTCTTAAATGTTTGCCTTCACGTATGAAGACGAAACTTCCCTGTTAATTAGTTTAGTCCTTGTTAAGTTGTGGTGTGCTCATGATTGGTGACTATCTCTCTTGATACATTTAGACAGATGATATAGATCTGCTACAATAAACAGTGTTGTGTTTCTGGTCAATAAACTTGTTCATGAGATTGGTTCTTTTGGCTTCTATTAGCATGCAAATACTTGCTTATTCGTCTCTTTTCATTGTTTCCTATTCATGGAGTTTCCTCCTTTTCTCAGTTTCCTTAATTGTTTAACCAGGTGCAAATATCTCATGCTTTCACTTAAGGATATAATCACTTCTCTCTCCCATAGGTCTTTGTCTGCTTGATTTCCATGTTTCTTTTGTTATGTGGCTAATAATCTTTCTAAATTGACAGGTTGGAACTCCATTGTGTGTTCCCCAAAAGGATTTCATTATTATTGGTCGGATAGCTTCAGTGGAGAATAACCCCCCACCGGTGGACTATGCCAAGAAAGGACAAAAAGTTGCCATTAAGGTATGTGACTGTTCTATGATGGAAGCTTTGGTGGTGCTTTTCTATAAGCTTTTAATTTTTAGATCCAGAAGTGCTATCAAGATGACTATGGGGGCTTGTCCTTGTGGTAAAAGCACCCCCTTACGTGATATGTGATCTGGGTTTGAGTCATGATCGCCACCCCTATGATCCCAAATCAACGGTAAGATGTTTACAGTGAAATAGACAGCACAAAGTGGAATAGCTTTATACTATTTGATAGAGTAGGGGTTGCTAAGGTGATAAACAAGATGATATCTGATTATATTATATTTCCAACGTTGTGAGGCCGCCTTTTAGAAAAAAAATAAAAATAGAGATGTAAAAAGCTTCCAACGATCTTAATTAGGTAATTTTTCGTATACTGAGTACATTACTTCGTTTCCTAGTACCAAAATGGCCAAATTCTGGAGCAGAATCACGAATTGAAGAAGTCTAAGAAGTGAAAATGGTTGATAGAGATGCTAAAGATTCTTGTCGAAAGCTTTCAAAAACAGAAAGGGATACTGATATGATAGCAAAATAGAAGTAATTGAGGCATGGGCCTAAAAATTGTGCGTCAAAGCATTTATAAGTTAGCTCCCTGATATAAGCCAGATTTGAAGACATAAGCTGCAAATGGGTTTTGCAAAACATCAAAACAATGATAATCCTCAGATAAAGATATCTCTGGTGCCCAGAAGCCATGGATTTGCAAACATCTTCTAATAGTGGATCTTTCCTATTTGTCTTGAGAATTATCAGTTGATGTATTGGTATAGGATGAGACTCTTGGAAAACCTTCTTATCGAGGATCTTTCCTGTGTTTCTCAAATTTTGACATCAAAATTCTAAGAGAATTACGATCTTACAGAGTTAAATGAAACCAGTGTACCATGTGGTACAATTATACCAGTAAATGAGGACCATGAAACATGAGTCCTAGATTAGAAGATACAATGTAAAACAGTAGACAAATTGTTTCCAACTTCTATTAGTTATAATCTTGGCTCTTAGGTTTCATTATCCAGCTTTTCTTTTAGGAAGTAAACACATGATATAAAACCTTGACATAGGTCAATGCTAGTTCGTGTTTTAAGGTGCTAATTGTTTCACTTCGTGGGTGCATACAAAGGCCATCGGTCTAGAATTATACCTAAAGGTTAAAGCCATGTGCTTGGAACCTTTTAGTCAAGGACCAGGGTTGGATGCTCATCATGCCTAGTACGCGATACGCATCCTTTAAAGGTGAGTGCTTTGTCAACCATTTTTAAGATTCAAACTGTAAACTTTTGTGAGGAGTCGTCCTCGTTTTAACTTGATGAGAGGTTATAATTATGTCCATTTTATCATGCTTTGGCCTGAATACAAGACAACCTTGGAGTTCTCAAACCTTCTTAATTCATGATTGATGGAAATACCCATTGGGGATTATTATCTTGCTTGAAGAAGAGAGGCTGTTGACGTTGAAGGTTGATAGGTGGGAAAAATTATGGGTAAATATTTTGAGAGCAAAGGAACCAAGAAGCAAGAGAAACAGAGATCTGAAGCTACTGTTATGGAATTTATATTTAAGGCTGTTATGATAGGATTGACTGTTCGTAGACTAAAGAAGATATTATAGAAGTTTTTCAAGATCAGATTTCTAAACCTTAAGGTTAAAAAGAATTGGAAAGGGGAACTGGAGAACTAGCTGGTCTTAGGGTTTATATATATCATAAAAGTAGAAGAAATCTTCTATTGCTGTTTAAAATATTACCTTAAGTTTTCTTCAAAAAAGACATGGTGGACTTCATATATTCTATCCAGCTGTCTATGACGATTCCAGTTGAGATCATCTCTGTTGCAAGTAAAGTCTCCCTTTTTCTGAAGTGGAGGCATTCTAATGCTTTATGCATGCCTTTGTTAAGTAATAATAATCACATGAAATTTATTTTGGAAACCATTATTTGTCAAGTGTTTTATTCATGAGATATCAATGGGTGCAATCAGTGAACAAACGACCTGGAAAAATTGACCTTCATTGACGTAGTGCAAAATATTATTTGGTAGACTCAAACAAAATTGAGATTGTTTACTAGCATAAAAAGAAGTAAAATTTACTTGTGTTTGTAATTGAATCACATGAGATGTTTACATAGAGTATCCGTTTTTCTTTTTATTTCTCTTCTGATGATCTCTATGATGTCTAATTATTTGCAGCCTCTTAATCTTGTTTGATTCCCCCCCCCCCCCAAAAAAAAAAAAATTGAAATCCCACTTATATAGTTTCTGATTTGCAAAAGAAAAGCTCCTTTTTCTTACTAAATTATGACCACAAAAATCCCATTATTCATAATGACAAACATGAAAAGTTAATTTGACCTTGTAGCATTCGTTGAATTGTGTCAGACTCTGTGCCATCTTGAACTGCAACATTGACTCCAAAGAAAAGGGGGTGGGGTGGGTTGGGGTGGGGGTGTTCTTGCTCCCGATATATCTTGCTAACATGACCTGATCTTGATTTTATTAGTTTTCTCATACATAATGTGAGGTTCTGTATTAGTTATTCACTGGTTGCCTCTGGCACCCCTTCTGGTAAAATCGGGCACAGGATGTTTTTGTACAGCATATATTAATTCTCTTTGTCGAAATTTTTATGCATCTATTATATTGTTGAACTAAAGAAGACACTGTAATTTTGTCAGCTATTGATCCAAATGTGTGTTGTGTGCGTCTTCCTTAATGATGTTGCTCTCTTCTTTTTTAACCTTTTACATAGAATTACCTCTATAATTATTTATAAGTCTAAACCTCATTCTTTGTGGATTCCCCACCCCCCCCCCCCCAAAAAAAAAAGGGAGAAAATGGGGAAAAGAGGGGGGTCGTTCAACAAGTCAAACTTCAATACCGACCATATATTTTGCATAAAAAACTGTCATTCGCGTTTTTTCAAATAATCTCTACTCTACTATATGTTCTCCCAAAAATCAGTTTTTCAATGGTATCTCCTCTTTCATAGCTACTAAGAACAAGCCCCTTCATGGTTGTTCAGGAAAGATTGTGAGAGAAGCATTAATCAGGTCCCCGAGAAGTTTCTTTGGTACTTACTATTTAGCAGTAATGTAGAATTCCAAATGACATGATATAGAATTATCAAGAAGGATGGTGGCTTAGTCTTTTGGACCATCTTAAGTTACACATTCAGTTAGACTTGCAATTCCGTGGAAACATTATGTTGAGCATAATATATTGAGCTGAGTTGTGATAAGATCTGAATGGGTATTAACTAAATCCAGTTTACGGCGATAGTGGAGTTTGTTGCAAAAATGATCTAAGGTTCATATAGTTGACGAACTGTTAAAGTATGCAATAACTGCAAAAAGTATACTCAGTTTGAGGTCAAGGTAGGACTTTCATCATGATTTCACTTCGACAAACATTTACCTTGAATTACTATTCTATGGAAGTGTTTGTGTAATAAATAGTTTACTGATTGAATGATCTATTTATTTTGACTATGTTGATATATAAAGAATAGCACCTGTGCAGTTTAACTTGGTACTTTTGCCGACTTTCTCATAGAGATACTGCATTTGAGAATGTAAAACTTGTGGATTTGGATTTGGATTTGGGTGCTTCTAACATGTCAAAATGGCTCATTGTTTAGCTCGGCTCAAGAGCGAACAGCAAGCCAATTTGGTGAGCCACTCGTGCTCAGCTCACCAAAGCAGCGAGCTACTCAGCGAGTTGACTCGCTGAGAAACTCGTGGTTTCAGTAAAAGTCAGCAGCCTTTGAATTCAACGCCAATATTAAAAAAAGATATTCAATCTAAACTTTTTTAATTCAACAAAACGATGGTGTTCTGGTATTGGACAGTGTGAAATCCAGAAGGTAAGTTGCTCATCTCTTTCAAATTTTCAATTATTCACACCCATAACAAAAATATCCCTGTCTCTTGATTCTCAACCGTCGCATATTTTCCCTTGTATTCCCATATATTTCTTTATATTATGGTTCTTCCATTCTTTTTTTTTTCCCCTAATTTTTGGTGGGGGCTGGGGGGAAGTCTTGTTTTGTTGAAAAGATTGGGCGGCGGTGAAGAATCCTGACTGCAAAGTCAGACGGAATGCGCAAAAGAAAAAAAAATAAATAAATAAAAGGGGACAAGAAAAAATAGAGCTGGTGAGTAGCTCAGGTCGGCTCAAGCTCGCATGAGACTGAGCGCGGGTGTGAACACATTTTTAACTTGGTGAGGCGAGCTTGGCTCATCCGGCGAGAATGAATGTGGCTCAGCAAGCCATGCTCGTCTTGCCAAGCCATATTGCCATGTCTACTTTGGTGTATTTTCTCTTAGTCGGCTGATTTGTGGGAGCCAACTGTTAAATATGCTGTAGCTTATTTTAGTTTTTATGCTTCGTTTTATTTGAGATTCTTATATGTATTCTTTCTTTCAACTGTAAACTTCATGGTTTTCTCAGTAAACTTCATGGTTTTCTGAGCCCCAACTGTGTTCTCAGATAGTTAGCAGTAGTCCGGAGGAGCAACAGAAGATGTTTGGAAGGCACTTTGAGCTTGAAGATGAGCTTGTGAGCCATATCTCAAGGACATCGATTGACATACTCAAAGCTAATTATCGGGTATGAAAAAAGAAAAGAAAAGAAAGATTTGACTTGTGTTTTCCTTTGTATGCGGAGAACTCTTTTTTTTTTTTTTTTTTCCCTTTCCTTTCCTTTACACATAGTTTATCTGACCCGTGAAGATCTACAGGATGATTTGTCTAATGATGAATGGAGACTGGTGGTTAAGTTGAAAAATCTTTTCAAGATACAGTAGATTTAATGAGAACGTCATTGGGAAGTATACCTTGAAGAGTAACACAGGACAAGAGAAGTGAGGCAGCTTCTAAAAAAAGGCTCGACAGGAACATAATAAGGTGAAATGATACATGACATACAGTAATTAGGCGCAGTTTACTCGAGCCTGAGAAGAATGCTTCTTCAGAACTGCCATGGGATTGGTCGGTTACACTTGTGATCTTTGTGTCCTTTCAATTTTTTTGTTTGTTACTGGGAGATTGGCACAGGTATAGAGTGGTGCATGCATAATTATGAAAATGATGGTATGATGTTCAAACTCTCTGGTGAACGGTATAACGTATATGTTGTTTTTAATAACGTGAATGCCCCATTGTATTTTGACATTATTTTACCAGGGTTACTAAAAATTTTTTATCTCAATAGCTGTTGTGTTTTTACAGATTTGTGTCTGGTACTGAAGTGGTGGCTGCGTGCTAGTCTCATTCTGTTTATGAATTAAGAATATTGCTATTTATTTAAGTCTCCAGTCTAGTATTTTTTTATTGGATAATGAATTGGTGAATGTCTCTATGTATTTATAATTATCCACCTATCCTATAATGTAAAAATGCCAACTAAATTGAGATTAGATAACTACTCATAAATTAATGATTGGTTAAACTATGAGATTTATTACAATGTGAAGTTGAGATTTATTACAATGTGAAGTTGATTGGAATTCATTTTATAGTTGTGGTATCATCAGTACAAGAAAAAATATGTTTTCTTAAAGCGATGGTTAAATATGCACTTTGTTTTGCCCCTTCAGTAAAAGAAAAAATGTGTTTGCCATGTCTTAAGGCTCAACTTAAGACGACTTTTTCCCCTCAGCAAAATCTTGTGAAAAATGTGTGTTGGTAATTGTTTCAGCTATCTTAGTTTTTAGTACTCCTCCAGTTCTATGCATTTGTTTTTACTTTTAAGTTTTTACAAGGATCAGAAAAATATTGGAAAGATACTTTGTAAGACGTGTTTTAAATTTTTCTTTATTTAATGAGTTGAATTTAAAATTTATAATTATAATTAAGTATAAAAAATAGGTGGTTAAATTAAATAAAATAATGTCAAATAATCATTTTAATAAGCTAACAAGCAGAGACGGAGGGAGCACTAATCAAATATTTTCTATTATTCAAAGGGAAAATATATTTCAACTACGCTTTTTAGTAAATGTATAACATTTTATGTGTTGAAGTTCTTTAATTTTATTCTTTATGATATTATGCCCTTTAATATCTTTTGTTTCATTATTTTTCGCAGTAACTAATTAATTAGATCTTGTTTTTAATGATAACTTTTAGTCAATTTTTTTAATACTTTAAAATAATGAGAAAACACATTGTTTTACTTTTATATTTTTCCCCGTTTTACTTATTTAAATATTTAGAGTTTCTTTTAACGGATTTTTTACAAAATTAACATCATTTTAAAAAAGATGTAATAAACATTAAAGAATTACATATAAAACTATGACAAAAAAAATTTAAAAACCTAAATATGAAAATGTGTGAAGTTAAAGGATGTTAGATGTAATTGATGTGGTGTAGTAGTTAGTAAAATATATAGTGTGAATATAAGCACCTTCGTCATATTCATTTTTTTAAAAAGTGGACTGTGTCAAATTTTGAGGGTGGTTATATTAGTATTATATATATATATAATATTATCAATTACGCAACAATATAATTGTATCCACTATAATCATATTTTCTAACTTTTAAACATTTATATGACTTATTTCCGATCTTTTTTATTTAGATTTTTTATTTTTTAGTGACTGAGATTATTTTTTAGATGAGTAAATTTAACTAGTTATCACTGAATTTTACCAAATATTTTTACTTGTTAACCCAACTAAAAAATATAACTCATTACTCACTCATCTTTGTAGATTATTGTATGTCCATCACCCGTCTCATCTTCATCTATAAAAACTGACGGAATCTCCTACGTGGCTGATGGAAGTGTGGCATTTAACACCGTCAAAAGACGCAAAATTAGACAAAATTGCACACACCCATAAAAACGAGTTTGACTAGTTAGAATTACAAGCGTAAAATCCCCAAATTGAAACTGCGAATGACCGAAGCACCCTACCTATTTTCTTGCTAAAAATTGCCTCTTTGAACTACAAAATCTCTCAAACATGGGTGACCCTACACCATTACATATGGATTGCAATGTCATCATAGGAGAAACAAGGTCCGATTCCCTCGATAAGACGATAACCAGGCGAACTTCACGAATTTCTGGCAGAAAATGGGTAGGGTGAAATGAATTGTAGTTTCAATTGTGGGGATTTTACGTGTGTAATTTCAATTAGTTAAACTCGTTTATGTCGGTTTGTGCGATTTTGTCTGATTTGATGTTTTTTGACGGTGTCAAATGCCGCATCACACTTCCATCCGCCCCATAAGAGATTCCGTTAGCTTTTATATAGATGGAGATGAGACAGGTGATGGACGGGTAATAACTTATAAAGATGAGTGAGCAATGAGTTACGATTTTTAGTTGGGTGAGCATAGAAATATTGGATAAAGTTCAATAATCACTAGTGGAATCTAAATTTTGCTTAGACCCAATTATTGATGAATAACATGCCAAAGTTAAGTGATGGTTTGACACTCAAGTTCAATGATTAGCGAGTAATACATCAAATTTTAGTGATTGTTTAATAACTTAAAGGCAAGTCTCATGATGGTTTAGTAATCCAAATGTGAATTTACTAATCATAAAAGTATGAGCAATTCTAGAGGGACATGAAAAAATGATATTATTAAGTGACATTCTTACATGGCACAAATTCATTGATTGATGATTACATGGCAACTTTTTCATCACCCAATGAAATTGTGCCATGTAAGAATGTCCTTTAATAATGTCCTATTTTCATGTACCCTTAGAATTTTTGTAAAAGTATGGACCATACCACTGGAGGAGCCGTCAGATCACATTAGATCTTTTGTTAAACATAACAAATGAATTTGTTTTAGCGATAGATGGGTATCTCTTTTGTAAGATCATTGGCCAAGTGTTAACACATTAAAGTTTCATAATTTAGTAATAAAATAGTAAGTTGAGTGGCCAAAAAAATATTCACAGCAATTATATTGTAAGTATGTATACAAAAATTTTTATTTTTTTCTCTACAATTTTTTTATTTATTTAAAATCCTTGAAGTATATTACATTAATAACCTTTGATATATTACTAAAACATAATTTTTGTCTTTCTTCCACCACATTCGTAAATGTCCCCCTCTTTCAATCTATCTCCACCGCCCAATTTGTGTCCTTGGTGGCATAAAAAGGAAAATAAAAAAGAAAAAAATTTGTTTTCGTGGTTTGCAATCCAAGCAGCAATCTGAGCAATAAGTTCCTCGCTTTTCTGGGCAATAATTTCTTTTCTTCTCTAAGAACTCTGGTGGTAATTATTTTACCTTGGTTTCCTGGCATAGAGAAGGGGATATCGTAGAAGGAAAAGAACTAATCACTTCTTTCATATGAGAAAACAATTTGAAATTCAAATACTTGTAAAGAAGATTATGATAAGATGGAATTCGGTGATTCTAAACTGATTACCCCCTAAACGCTTGGCGAGATCATCCCACCAAACGTACACTTGGCGGGTGATTATTAGAGAACACACATGTAAGTTGTCTCATGTGAATTGTCCCATATATGAACAATCCAATATAGGGTAGGACTTCAGATTTAGAAACTAAAAACCCGGCCCGTACAAGCTCTTCCGATCTGGTTGGGTTTGAGTTGGGTCAAGGGGTGAACGGGCCGGGTCTCAGGTGGAAAACGGGGAACCCAACTCGGGTCGAGTGAGGTTAGGGTCGAGTCGGCTTAACCCGACCTGAGTTAGCAACTCTCAACCTGATATATATATATATATATATATATATATATTATGGAAGTTAGTAGAAAAGGCCAGCCCACCCGGTTTTTAATCTTTTTGGGCCCTTTGACCCCTTGACCAGCCTTGACCACCAATTAAAAAACAAAAAAATTAATTCAAAGCAAAGGGCCTAATTTCAACTCTGGGAACGACAAAACCCTCTTTCAACGCCATTCTCTTCTCCCTTTCGACAGAACCCCCATCTCGATCGCTACCTTTGTTGAAGAAATTCAAATTTCGTGCTAGATCGGAAGAGCTAGTATTCTCTTCAAGCGGTCGAGCAACCTTGCAAGCTTGGTGTGGAAAGTTACAGACGAGTTTAGCAAATGTTGAAGGTAAGGAAACCGGTCTCTACCATAAACTAGATTCTATAATTTTAATGTTAATAGGAAATTTGTGTTATGGAATTTGCGAATGTTGCATTTGTAAAGTGAATTTTTGCATAACAAAATTTGTGAAAACCCTAGCTTGGATGCTACATTTTTTTATGAATTTGTTAAAAATGTAAATATTTTTTTAGTTGATGAAAATTAGAAATAAGGAAGTTAATGTTATCTATTTTGACATAGTAAAGACTGCTACTTTCTGGGGGAAGCAAATTTTTTTGTTTAGAAATGATAGGAAAAAGGGGAAAGGAAAAAAGAAAAGAGAAAAGAGGGGGGGGGGGAAGGAAGAAGGAAATTTGTGAATATTTGCATAAGAAAATTTTTGCACTATGTATATACTATCTATTAAAATTGGATGCAACTTTGTTTTAATTTAGAATAATTAACTCATTTAGAATAATTTATTGTTCCTTGGATTTAACTTTCCCCTTGGTAGTTGTTGAGATAGATTAAATAACAAAAGGGGATAGATGTTAATAAAGGATTGGCAAATCAGTAATGAATTTGAATAATTAGATATAGGCATTATGCAGTAGAATCCATAATTTGAACCCACACCGATAATTTTGATATAGTACAGGAACATAGGTTATAGATAACTAACCATTTAAAATTTGATATTGATATGGATGTAAAGAGTTTTCCAGTTATTGTTCCCCCAAACTGTAGAATACATTAATCTCCTTTCTCTCTTTAAAATCTCTCCCCAAAGATTCAAGTCCTTGGCTGTTTCTAATGATAGTTATGCTTTTCTTTCTGATAACTATATGTGCCTACATTGATTGTGATTTTACATTGTTTATTCTGATTGTAAGTTTATTGATTTCTATTTAGTTGAATGAATTTGATTGCTATGGTCTAAAATTTTGTTTGGGAGTTCATTTTCGCCTAAATTTTCTTTAAGTTATAGAAAAGATTGTTTATCTTGTTTTGGTATGAAATTGAAGAGTTTCTAGCTTATGTGGGTTTGGATGAACTCTAGTGTCTTTGAGATTGTTTAGGATTCATTATTTTATTTGATTAAATGTCACATTTTATCTAATAATAAATAAATGAGAATGGAATAAGAGACTTTCTCTCCCGAGGGTTTTGGAGACTGACTTTCCCCCCAATCCTTCCAATTGGGGGCCGATTTTTCTTTTGATTTTGTTTTCCTTTTTTGGTTTGTTGGGTGTTTTGCTAGATCGGATTTGAGTTTTGGATGATGGAATTTGGAGTTTTGGTTGCTCGGAGATTGGGGTTTGTGTTTCTTGGTAGCATCTCCAGCACCGCCGCCTTTGGCTTCCAGCTCGCTCAAGATCCTCTGGAGCTGCGCGGTGGTTGGCCACCAGGAACCCGAGTCAGAACGGCCTCCCACCTTTTGGTCTTCTAGCTCGAGGTGGGTTTACCAGTGGTGAAGTCTGTGCCTTTGTGCGGTTTTGGTCTTAATTCAGTCAGTATGGCACACATCTCCAATGTCCTTGTTTGGGGACGACCAATCGGTTTCTCTGCTAGAGGCGAGCTTCATGATGTAAAGCAATGTCATTTGGTTATGATTTCTGATCATGCCACTAGCCGTGTGGCAACGAGGGGATTTCGCGACTGTTCTGATTGGGCGGACTCGGGCACTGGCACAAGGAAAGTCATGGACTTTTTTGGCTTCATGCTGACCGACTTCTTCTGTGTTGAATTCTGTGTGTTCTTGATTCAGTTATGTATCCTATTATATACTTTGTACCATTATGCATCTTGAAATGAAATATATTTTGATCAAACAAAAAAATAAATAATAATAATAAATAAATGAGTGTATAAGCCGAAAGTCCAACATCTGTAGGTACTAAGGATCTGTTTGGTAACAAATTATAAGTAATTTTTATTATAATCATGTGAACTGTCAAACTCTTAAATTGATACTTCAAGCGAGTAGAATAAGAAACAATTACAATTTGTTGTCAAACTTAGAGTAATTAACTTGTTTGTAAACATCAATTTAAAAATGTCTAAAATTTCTATATTACTCGTTGAATATTCCAATCAGTGAATTAACAGTGACAACAATTTTTTTTTTAAAATTAGTTAACTTACCCAATTTTAAAGGAAGTACAAAAATAGTTTCTTTTCTAAGGCAATGATATGCAAAAAAAGTGATATGCATCTACGAATTAGCAAGAATTTCAAGCAAATGACATTTGAATATATTGTATCCTAAAAATGGAAATGGTTATATTTGGTGGCATTCAACTCACTTTTACCGGACGATAACATACACGAATTAGTAGATGGTGAGGACAAATAAGGGTGACAGAAAAAAGTCTATCAGGAGATATATATTCACAACATATTCTTCTAGTAATTAATTAAATACGTCACAATTTTTGTCTCTTAAGAGTTCACAACTTTGATTCTTTTATATTTCTATCCTAGCTAACTATTTTTTCTTTGCCTTTTGCCATCGACCTTCTATTACTTACAATGTCTCTTGCTTCTAAAATAAATTTTTTTTACAAGAGTTTCATTAATTTGCTTAAAATTTGTGAAAAAAAAAATACACGATCTTACCTTTTGAATGGTTGCCTCTTTTTTTTTTTAACCGTTTTGAATCATAATTTTTTTACTTAGTTATAAAATTTAGTATTTATTTTACTAAAATTTTAAGAGGTAACCATGGCTAGATATAATATATGTTAACAGATGGACGGTTTAAAATAAAATTTTAAGGAAAAAACGTTTGAGATCTAAATAGAAAATGAAGTAAAGATGAAACAAAGTTAATAAAATAAAAGTTGGGGTGGCTATGTATTATATCCTATTTTGCCTATTTAATTTATTTATGTTTGAGTTTGTAACCTGTATAAGTTGCCTGCAAGATGACATTTGTTGTGGACAGACATTATAGATTCAGGAGCACAATATTGGTGCTTTCTAGGCTTTCGACACTAGACGAGGTGTATAATGCACTTGATAAAGAACATAAACAAATGTTGCTGGCATTATGCTTTGGACACTTATATGAAACCAGAGATGTCCCAGTCTACTTGCAGCTGATTGGTGCCCTGTTATTGCGAAGGTTAGAGTATGGTAATGAGGATAAATTATGGTTCGGTTTTGGAAACAGCAAGGATGTCCGCTTCTCACTGTATGAGTTCATTCTTGTTACGGGTTTGAACCCAGAAAAAGAGTAAGACTATGAGGACAGACTCAGAATTACAGGCAGGCTCAGGTCCAAATATTTTGCAGCTAATAAAAGAACAATAAACCCCAAAGATCTACGCAAGGCATTCATGTAGAGACAAATGACATGTGGGACAAGTGCAAGCTGGGATTAGCACTAATATATGAGATGGTGCTACAGTGCAAGGAGAGAAGAACTGCTATAGACCCTCTCATATTAGATATTGCCAATGATCTTGCCTTGTTTAATGCATATCCATGGGGCCGAAAATCATATGAGTTAACGTTACATACGTATATGAAGGACTGGAAGACGGATGCACCCAAGATTGTACAGGAAAAAGATTTGCACAAGTACTCTGCTTGGGGGTTTTCTGCAGCAACCCAGGTATATAGATGCGTCATTCATGTGTGTAAACACATCTATTTATTTAACTGTTGAATTCAAACTACATGGGATACAATTTATCGACGCTCTTCCGATCTTGTCTTTTTTAGAGTGTGTATCTAGTTATGTTCACCAGTAAATACTTTATGGTTATGTTCTTTGACGGAAAATTGTCATATTTTGAAAGGCATGGGCTTTCAAAGCAATCCTAGTTGTGGCACGGGAATATGATAGAAGATTTAACGACCACCTTCCTAGGATGCGTCATTGAAGCTAGATAAAGCTCCTAGGTCTGAAGGCAATGCAGTTGGACACTGTTTAGATAGAGCAAATGTAATTTTTTTATTGTGATGCTTTTAACTTCTCATTGGTTATGTATATAAGTGTGTAATGTCCTTTAATATATTTAACTGTCAGGTCGGAGACCTTAAGTGAACATTGGTGGCAAATGCTGATGAGGAAGCTCCAGAGTATTAGCAAGCTATACCGCGTACATCCAGAGAAGATGATCTTGGCCCATAAGGTCTTGTAGAACCTTACTACGCAAGTGACTATCAAGACCTTGTCGAACCATAAGTCAGCCATGGAGACAGAGAAGCTCCTTTGCAGCCCGAGGTCGATGTAAGTATCTACATCCATGTAGTTATGTTCTATTTCTTTTAAGGCCTCTGTTAACCCAAAAAGAGACGTTTGTTAACAAAACGGGGCCTATGTTAACAAAATACAACCTCTGTTAAATAGTGCATCTGTCAACAAAAAAGAGCGTCTGTTAACAAAAAGTTCGCCCTGTTAACAAAAATGGACCTCTGTTAACAAAATATAAGCTATGTTAAAAGGTACCTTTGTTTACAAAAAAAGGCCTCTGTTAGCCAAAAAAAAAAAGGTCTCTGTTAACAAAAAAGGCGTCTTCTGTTAACAGAGACATCTTTTAATAGAGGCCAATTTTTTTCCAATTTTTTGTTAACAGATGCCTCTTTTTTGTTAACAGAGGCATCATTTTCTATTATGTTGACATATGGCTCATGTTAAAAGAGATGACCTTTGCAACAAAGCCGCCTTTTTAACAGAAAAGGGCCTCTATTATGTACAAAGCCATCTTTTTGACAGAAAAAGGGCCTCTATTATGTACAGTGTACATAATGCGTTCTTAATTTACGGCTTCTATGATGCATCAAGTTCTAGCCTGGAGGAAACGTGGTAAGAGGTCATCTGTAAGTGCAAGGAAAGTAGCTTGTGCTAAACAACAACAACGTCATCCCAAAACCGTGCAGTCTTGAAGCACAAGGCCTTCTGTTAGAGGCACTGACCGTCACCTTAAGAGGCTAACGAAGATGGTCAAAGGAAAGAAATGAGGGACAACTTTGCTACCATCATAACATTGTTGCAACCTGCGCACCAATCCACTGCAAATGATGACATATATGATTGGGCAAACTACGGGTTTGCTGATATACATGAGGGTTGAGTAACTAGGGCCCAGCAAATAGTGTTGGACATGTTGATTCGGGAATGGGGGCGCATGGTTCAGTGAGGAGCATACGGAGGCATAAGAGGTAAACGAGCAAGAGACATCAATGTAAGGCCAGATCGGAAGATGACCATATTGAGGTCGATTTGTGGGACGAGGGAGAAAGAAAGACAGGGCCAATTGAGGAGGGAGATAATGAGGCCGACTTCAGGAATGGCATTGAGAGGGTTGTTTGTTCAATGGCACCTATAGACAATGATTTCTCCAAACAAATAAGGCTGTACCTATGGCCTCTGAGCTGCATATCGCCACTGAGCGAGTGGTGACAGCACAACAATAGCCAAATGGCACACGTTCAAGGGGAGATTTGGGCCTTAGCTACATTTACAAGTGTAAGAGGGTTAGTGGTACATCAAAATCCTTCGACCTTCGCGATAATGGCAGTCGTAGTAAGACAAAGACAGCCGAGGAGGTAGAGAGTAATGTACAGACTAGTGAAGTCACTCAGGGGCTGGACAATGGGGCACGACTAGAGTGGATGTAGATGCACCAGTTGAGCCACAACATTTGGACGATCAAGATTCAACTGAGTAATCGAAGCATGAAGACAGAAGTATGAAAGGAGGTTTGAACCTACGAGGGGATGGTAGGCCTAAATGGTTTGTAAGAACATCACAACTAGTAAGAACTCCCGATACTACTGGCTAGAGGAAGTGAAAACTTGTGGACGGCACAAAATTTGACCCCTTCTTTGCTGTTGACACCTCTCTGGATCTACAATTTAGGAAATGGTTCGCACAACTCGGCCCAGGGTAAAATGCCTTTTTAACCAAGCCTTTGTACATAAGATACTACCAACATACAACAGAGTTATTTATTTCGAGTTTTATTTCAATTTATTACATGTCTTGTTATGATGTCTTATTAAGATCCATTATCATTTTAGAGTTGTACATAAGTTGCACATTCATACCCTGAATGATGCAAAAAATTGGTTTGATGACCTTTTGCTATCGGGCTGGTGACTAGATAGCATTGTAAGTGATTATTTATCTCATGTATATGCGATATTCATATAAGGTTATAGTTTTGCGTTTGGTGCATGTGTTTACTGGCAATGATGCTATTGTATTTCTATTTCTTTGTCACCATACAGCATGTTGACCTGGCGATGCACTTGCTTCGACGAAGGGCATTGCACTACCCGAACACATTCAACAAGCCAGTGGCAATCTTGGACTCGACTATTCATAGTCTGCTTGCCTTTGCGATGGCCGTTTTGCCTGAGTCAGGCACTAATAATGCGGTACCGGAGGTTCTCACCGACATTGTAAATAGCACTGCAACAGAAGGATTGACCCAAATATGGCAAGATTGTGTGCATCTGTACTTACCTATATGCCACAACCAACATTGGCTTGCTATTGAGGTGTCTTTTGTAGAGTCAAATGCGTATGCGTTTGACCCAGACAAGTCGTGTCTTACGGATCAGCAGCTGTATATTGCCTTAGAGAGTATCTCTAAAGTTATTCCTAGAGTCATGGTAGCATCTGGCAGGCTTGTTGGCAAGGAAGTTTTCCCAATTGTTCGGGTGCAAGATATGGAGGAGCAAACTACCTCATGAGTGCATTTTTTCCTTCATTATATGTGAAATGCATCATACAAAGTGTCTTACATGGTAATATTTATTTCATATTATACCTGAATTTGCAATGCTCACTGTAGTGTGTTTGCCATTAAGTATATGGAATTTCTCACTGCCGGCCTCGACCCTAAGCTTGTGCGAAACCAACACATCATGGAATTGAGGACAAAGTTGGCTGCCCAATTATTTTTACTAGACTATGACCCTTAGATTTGGTAACAATTTCTCATGTTTGGATTTATGTACTTCATATGTGAATTGTACATCGGGAAGTCACTTGTAATGTAAATAATGCTTCTATGAACGTTGATAAGTGTAAATGAGCTATGGTGATTAGCATACAAGACCCTTTTTAGTTGAATTGAGAATTTGTGAGAGGAACTAGTTTAAGAAAAGAGATGCATCCCTCTGTCTACATAAACAGAGGTTTCTGTTTATAGATCATATACCTCTGCTTAGAAAAAGAGTTGCCTCTGTCTAAATAAAAAAAAGAGAGCTCTGTTTATGGGAAAAAGGGCCTCTGTTTACGAAAAAGATACCTTTATTTATCGAAAAGAGGCCTCTGTTTGCATGAACTTGTACAAAAAGATATATGAAGTACATGACTCAATAAACACCCGTATTTGTTAACAAAAAGGGGCCTCTATTGATAAAAAAAGGGGATTCACATAGGAAAGGCCTCTGTTAACAAAAAAAAGGTCCTCTCTGAATAAAAAGTGGTCTCTACTAATGTAAAAGGACCTCTGTTAACGTAGAAGGGCCTATGTTAACAAAAAAAAGTTTCTGTTAACAAAAAGGGGCCTTTATTAATAGATGCCTCCATTCACAAAGAGGGTCCTCCGTTAAAAAAAAGGGCTCTGTTAACGTAGAAGGTGCATTTGTTAAAACAAAGGGCCTCCGTTAACAAAAAAAAAAGTGAGGCCTCTATTTTTGTAAAAAGAAGCCTTTGTTTATTGAAAAAGAGGTCTCTATTTGTGAGAACTTGTACTAAAAGGTATCTCTGTTGCAAAGAAATCATGAGACACTTGGTGATTCCGAATAAGATCGATGCATAATGTTGAATTTAACAAGCCCAGCTCTTTTATGCTATGCCTAATAAGCATCTTAGATATACGTCTTCGAAGGTGGATTGGTTTCTGCTGGCATTTGGGTATCTTATTACACTCTATATTGACGATGGCCATTGATCTCAACAAGGTCTTACTATGCTCGTCATTCAACCTTCCAACTATCATGCCATCAATCTAAATCCGAGCGATCGCATACGCTTAATGTTTCGGATCGAGCCGGATGATCGTTTGGCTTCGATTAACAAAGCGTAATAACATACCCCAATGCCAGCAGAAACCAATGTTAGTCGAAGCCAAATGATCATCCGGCTCGATCCGCAATGCTTGCGTCAGGCTATCTTGATAAGTGTAGGCTAGTTATTACATGGGAAAAACAAACATTCACTTTACATTAAATGCTGTTGTCACATCAATTCTTAAGGGATAAGGTTTTCAAGTTGTCAAGTGTCTTTATTGCCTACGAGGTCGCAAGGTAATCTGAGCTCCTATATTCGAGCGTCCTCAAGGTCTGACCCTCCAGGAATGTGCACCCAACAGCCTTCCAGGTCACTATATGGGCGACCTAGACTGTTAAGGGAGAGATCTACAGGCCGACAGCCATGAGTCTGATAGGCCTTGAGTAAGGACCTATATGCTAAGACCCAAGCTTGTAGTGTCCTATTGCAATAGGTCATAGACCCATGCTAAATGGTTCCCAGCTCATGGGAAGGTGGTCCCACATATCTAACCTAGAAGTGAATGCAGTAACCTGATACTTACGGTATATAGTGGAGAAATAAATCCATCTTCAAAGAAGCATATCTAAGATGCTTATTAGGCATAGCACAAAGGAGCTGGGCTTGTTAAGTTTAACATTATACACCGATCTTATTCGAATCACCAAGCGTCTCATGCCTTCTTTGTAATATAGATAACTTTTAGTACAAGTTCTCACAAATAGAGACCTCTTTTTCCAAAAACAGAGGCTTCTTTTTAATAGAAGCATCTCACTTTTATTAACAGAGACCCCTTTTTTGTTGATAGGGGTCCTTTTCTCTTAATAGATGCCATTTTTCTGTTAACAGAGGCATCTATTTATAGAGGTCTCTTTTTGTTAACAGATGACCCTTTTTGTTAACGGAAGTATCGTTTAACAGAGGTCTCTTTTTGTTAACAGAGGCCTTTTTTGTTAACATAGGCCCTTCTATGTTAACAGAGGCCCATTTTGTTAACAAAGTTCCTTCTACGTTAACAAAGGCCCCTTATTGTTAACAGAGGCCTTTTTTTGTTAATATAGGCCCTTCTATGTTAACAGAGGCCCCTTTTTGTTAACAGATGACCTTTTTTGTTAATAAAGCCCTTCTACATTAACAGAGATCCCTTATTGTTAACAAAGGCACCATTTAATAGAGGTCATTTTTTTGTTAATAGAGGTCTTTTTTTGTTAACAGAGGCCCCTTCTATGTTAACAGAGGCCCCTTATAGTTAACAAATACCTCTTTTTGTTAAAAGAACCCCGTCTTTGTTAACAGAGGCCCCTTTTCGTTAATAGCAATCATTTTTTGTTAACAGATGCCCCTTCTATGTTAACAGAGGCCATTTTTGTACAAGGGTCTTCCGTTTTGCATAAACAGAAACAGAGAGTTAGCAGAAACATAGACGTCCGTTACCAAGGTAAACAGAACCTTCTGTTGTTTGGAGACAAACAAAGGTGCCTGTTTTCATTACTACTTGTCACGATCTAGTTCCTGTCACAAATACTCACTTCAACTAAACACTTTCTTGTACGCTAAACACCGTACATCCTTTACAATTATCAACGATCATGAAAGCAATATTTGCATTACAATTGAGTTCTCTTTGTACATTCAAAATATAGAGTACATAAATCCATACATGTCTTTTTTCCCTCACCCCTATCAGTTGCCAATTTGGTTATCATAAAGCAGTAACTGTGAAGTACATTTTAGCTTGTTGTGTCCAATAGCTCCACATCTACCATACTTTTGCCTTTTGCGAAACTCTCCAGTTGAGGTATTTTTGTTTCTCTCTTGCGGCCACGACTTGGTGCATATAATAGTGGCAGCACAATCATGGACTTCACACTTTCAAGGACCTTCCAATCAGCTTCACTGGGCATCAGTTATATGCTGTCCTCTAATAGTTAGCTTTATAATACAGTGATCTCAACAAGTACGGTAAATAGAACTGCTTTATATCAGGTATAGTTGATAGGTTGAAGTGGTATGAAGCGTTTGTGGATATAGAAAGTGTGCTGGGGATACGGCTCGGGCGTAGTAGGTCTGGATGCCTAGCATGAAAGAGCCTTCTCTGGTCGGCAAAGGAGATGCATTTCTAGTACTGGTGGTATTGGACAAGCTCTCAGGGAATAATTCCTACCTCCATCACTGCCGCAATTACATGCGCGTAAGGAAACTAATCTAATTAAAACTGCTTGCAGGTACAAGTATTTTCACCCAGACTAACTATGTAACTCATTACTCCATCGCTCACCTCATAGCGAAGCTAATCCACTACACTCACAGTAAATTTCTTAGACTTGTTATAATTTTGCTGGTATTTTCCCTCCATCTCAGGAGTCAAAGTGCTTGCACATTGCTGGAAAACCCCACGCCTCTCATGAAACCACCTCTGCAATGTCTTCCTTATACTTTCTAGTAATGACAATATCGAAAACTCCTGGTCTTTCTTAAGTAACGCGTTCAACGATTCTGCATTGTTGGTCTTCATGATGCTATAACGGTTTCTTTCAAAATATGACCTTGCCCAAAGTTCCGACGTCGAATCTCTCAAGTACACCTCGATCGCTGGATCCAAGGTATCAATCTCATGGAGGTACTTATCAAACTCTTCAGTGGTGTATGCCTCCGCTGCTTTTACAAATAATGGCACAACTTGCTTCAACTTCTTTGGATCTAAAGCATTTGCCTTAAATTGCCCCGTATATGATAGATGCAATGACAATGATATTCATTTTCATACACAGCTTCAATACCGGCTTTTATACTTGAGTGACGATCAGACATCAGGAAAAGCTCTGGAGTATCTCCCGTTATTTGTTTTAGCTACGAGAAAAACCAAGTCTATGATGCATTGTTCTCCCCATCAACTATGCCTCAAGCAAGTAGATAAATCTCGATATTTGCATTTTGACATGTGGAAACAATCATCGTGCCTCCATATTTTTCTTTCCAAAATTCCATCTACACATATTACAGGCCGCATCATTTGATAACCTCGAATGCAAGGTCCGAGTGCCATAAACATGTACAAGGAGCAGCTCTCACATCAACCTCAATGGAGAATACTGTGCCTGGATTTGTTCTCATCAAGTTATATCCATATGTAGCCAACTTTGTGTAGCTATCCTCCGGTGAACTTCTAAGACCTTTCAGTGCACATTCTATTGCCTTCCTTCTAGTTTGATAGCTCAATTTAACCCCAAACTCCTGTCGAACATCATTAATGACATCAGTAGCCCTGTATACTATTTTGGGATTCCGAAACTTTGGGGTAATGTATGTTCCAACAACCCAGGATTTTGCTTGTCTATGGCCATTGTCATGAATGCCTATACAACATGTATGCTTGCGTGTGTACTTGCAAACTTTGAAATAGTCACATGATCCGACCTTCTTAGCCCGCAAACACCACTTGCAATTTTCATCTAAGCAAATTAAGGTGTACACACTCTTGTTTGATTTCTTCACTTTAAATTCAAAATTGTGCCGCATTGCAAGAATATCTATTACTATCTTACGATCCTTTTTCGTGTTAAATACCAAGTAAACTTTCAAGTCTTCCTCTTCAGGAATAGTGTGTGAAGTATGAGATGAGAAAGCCAATTACTCATTATTAGCACACATAGTTTGCTCTCGATCATCTTGCACCTCTTGTCCATGTGTTGGGCACACAACTATTTCATGTCATTTACATTCTCTGGATAAATATCAACATCATTACGACACCTATCTTCACACCATCCCAATAACCATCTCTGTAATGTTCAACTTCATTTCTATCATTTGTTTCAAAGTCAGACTGAGAAGGACCGCATTCATATGTATTTTCAACTGTACCAGCAGGTGCCATCAGTTATGTCTCAACTGGATCACAGTGTGTTTTGATGTGGGCCTCAACATGACATTTAGGAATGAGTATCACACACAGAGGAATATAGTTACCATGCTTAACAATAGATAAAAACCACTGCACTTTATTGTCTAAATTGATCATGACTGAAAGAGAAAATGTCAGGTCACTCTCAGGGCAAAAAAAACACAATTTAATTTTTTGTAACGTCAAATCAACGTTAAGCAAATGCTGCACTTTGCCAATTAATTCTATAAACGAAGTTTGTGTCGATATAGGAAGCCTATTCAGCACTCTTCCATACCTTTCGTCCCATTTCCAACTCCATCTTCCTTCACTATCACTTAACCACTCTCTACAAGAAATCTTAATCCATGTCGTCGAATCCATATATGAAATTAAATGACAATGCATATTGTTAGATGTATATTTCAAACCTCAAAAAATATCATTGCTTATATTTATTTAGTTTAACCAAATGCAATTAATAGAGGGTTGTTGGACAAAAAAGAGGCCACTGTTAACAAAATTAGTCTCTGTCTATTAAAAAAGGGCCTCTGTTGAAAAAGTCATCTCTTTTAACATGAGGCATATGTCAACATAACAGAAAAAAGTCCCTCTATTAACAAAAAAAAGTATGTTAAAAGATAACTCTGTTAACAAAAGAGGGGGCTCTGTTAACAAAAAATGACCTCAGTTAAATGGTGCCTCTGTTAGCAAAAAGACGCCCCCGTTAATAAAAAAGAGGCCTCTGTTAACAAAAAAGTGGTCTCTGTTAAAAGGTTCCTCTGTTAGCCAAAAAAAAAATTGGCATCTGTTAAAAGATGCCCCTGTTAACAAAAAAAATCAAGCCTCTGTTAACAAAAAAATGCCTCTGTTAACAATATATGGCCTTTAGTAAAAGGTGTCTTTGTTAACAAAAAAATGCCTCTATTAACAAAAAAGAGTTCTTTGTTAACATAAAGGGGCCTCTGTTAACCAAAAAGGTGTCTCTGTTAACAAAAAGAGACATATGTTAAAAAAGGCGTCTCTGTTAACAAAATAGGACCTTTATTAAAAAATGAGTCTGTTAACAAAAAAATGCCTCTATTGAAAAAAAAAGAGGCATCTGTTAACAAAAATTGGCCTTGATAATAAAAAAAAGCCTTTGTTACCAAAAAATGGGCCTCTGTTAATGAAAATAGAGGCCTTTGTTAACAAAAAGCGGCCTCTGTTAAAAAAGGCCTATGTTAACAAAAAAGAGGCCTCTATTAACAAAAAAGAGGCCTCTGTTCACAAAAAAAGCTTCTATTAACAAAAAGATACCCCTGTTAATAGAAAAAAGGGGCCTCTACAGTCTCTATTGAAAAGTTGGCTCAGTTAAAAAGTGGCCTCTGTTAACAAGAGGCCTCTGTTAGAGACAGAGTTATCTGTTGAAATGTTTGACAGAGACTATAACTTTAGAGAGTATATAGACAGTGACTTATTGAACGATTTGATTATATACAATCCTTTCAGAAAATTTTCATGAAAGAAATTGGATTTTTAATAGCAATGCTAAAAATATTTTGGAACAAATTTTGAATTTTACAGACATTAACTTACATGTGCAATGCTTATATCTTGTTGGGTTTCTTTCCATCTTAAATAGATCAAGATGAGAAGAATAAATCTGAAAGAACCAGGGAGAAATAAAGAAGAAAGCTCACTGACAATGGAAATGAGGAAAATCAAAGAAGAATCAGCTGCAGCAGTGGAACAAGAAACAAAACACCATATTGTTCAGCAGATTCCTTTTTCCAAATTTAATGGGTAACATATACATTTCATATTAAGGCTTGGAGGGTATTATAGACTTTTTAAACTTTAAGGCCATAAAAGATAATAGGAGGCCAAAAAAGAATACCAAGGCTTTGACTAGGCCTTTTTAGAAAATCTCCCTTTTTTTCCTCTATAAAATCGTGTTTAGTTTGGCTATTTTCCAAATTCCAATTGACAATTTCACACAAAGTAAAAAGAGGCTAACACTAAGCTCCAATTTGACAATTCCTCAAATTCGCAACACACTTAGGAACCTAAAACCCTCAAATTCAATTTTTCTCACTTCTAGTCTACTGCCGCCGCCGCTTCTTCCCTCTGAAGTCCGATTCGGCGCCCCCACCTCACTGCTGCTGCTACCATTGCTGCGCTGGTGCTGCCCTACTGCCGCCGCGCTACTGGTGCCGGAGTCCGCCTTTTGACTTACTTTTTTTTTTCCTCTGTCAATCATCATCACAATTTACGGGGGAACCTTTGGATTTACTTTTCTCAAATTCTCCAACTTGCAAGAGTTTAGTATAGAAACTAGGTTTTTTTGTTCTGATTGATCTTGTACAATATAGCCAATGAATTTGGGCATGTTGAGGTAGGTTTTAATTTTTTTCCCTTCCAAATGAATTTTAATTAGGTTTTAATTTTTTTTTCCAATTTTTGGCCTAACGTCAACCCGAGTTGACTCAGGTTGAGTCGGATTTCAAGACCGAGCCGGATCAAGCAGGATCGGCTCGGTTCCAAAATCTGAAACCTGACTAATTGTTGGGTCGGATTTAGGTAGAGAGCAAATCCGACCTGCCCAACCCGATTCCCAGCCCTAGTCCAATATCACCCATCAAGTGTACTTCTTGCAGAATAATCCCACAGACGTTTGGTGGGTGATCAGAACTGCTGTTTATATTGTTATCTCTGATAAGAACTTGAATGGAAAGAATTGTTAGATAAGTGTGGGTGCTTGAATCTTCAATGTGTTTAGATGGAAGAGAATGGCAGGATTATATATATGTAAAATTGTTGTAGTGTATAACTTTATATATATATATATATACACACGCATATATACACACACATAAAAGTTAAATGCAGTGGATTTTAAATGTAGTGAGGAAATTAAATATTGTGGTGATAATATGATTACCGTTATATCATCACCACAAATTTTCTTTACTACACTACTTGATAAATACACCATATTTAAAATGCATGTTTTATAACTACACCACAACTATTTTACTAATTTATCCTTAATTTATTTATTTGAGAAAAAAGGGAAAAAAGGGAGAAACCAAAACCTAATTTTACCTAGTTCCGAATCTCTTGCTGGATTATCCCACCAGATGCACACATGTCGGAAAATTATTAGACAAGCCACATGTGGGTAACTCAACAATGGAACAACCCACATGTAAGTTATCTAATAGTCTCCTACTATGTGTGCTTTGAGCGAGATAATCTGTTAGACATATGATATACACCACGACTTTAGAAATTCTCGCAACATTCCTTTCCCTTTTTAATTTATCGCTCCTTGTTCTTAATAATAATAATAATAATAATAATAATAATAATAATAATAATAATAATAATAATAATAATAATAATAATCCATTAATATCTAAATCAAGAGTTACGGTGTCTATAAATTTTCCCGCCCTTTTTTTGCGGTGTCTATAACTATCGCACTCTTGCGGTAAATTGTAGCTTACCCTTGGTTTTCCTTATATGTTATTTATTTTCCTATTTTAGACGCCTGCAAATTAGGTATTCAGTTTTCCTTATGTGCTATATATATTTTTTATACCCTATTTTCGTCGTTTCCTATTTTAGACATCTACAAATTGGGGATTCTTTTTGTGTACCTTCAAATCTCCTCTCCTTACCCACTCTAGATCCTTCTCATTCTTTCAAATTACATTTTGCATATTCAAATTGGCGTACACATTAACTTCCTTAAATTATCTAATATATTCGTAATTTCTTGAATTTCTAAACATATGGTGAAACATTTCCCCCACTTTATTATTATGTTTAAAAT